>JACXGK010004504.1:0-21747 GCA_016801125.1 Novumbra hubbsi
GGTTTTGCTGGGCACAGTGTGTTCACCATCACCCACTAGGGGCAGTGTGGAGGTTAATGAGGTTTTGCTGGGCACAGTGTGTTCACCATCACCCACTAGGGGCAGTGTGGAGGTTAATGAGGTTTTGCTGGGCACAGTGTGTTCACCATCACCCACTAGGGGCAGTGTGGAGGTTAATGAGGTTTTGCTGGGCACAGTGGTTAGGGGTAGGGTACTGTGGGATTGGGGTTCTTTAGGTTCTCATAATCTTACAACTTTAACCTTTAACCCCCACCCTCTCCCAACTCTGACATTAACCTCCACCTGTGATGGTAAAGTCAAGGGTGGAACAAGGTGCAGGATTTGGTGGATACGTCATTTATTACCAAGAGTCCAGAAATAAAACAAAAGGCACGAAAAACGTTGTGTGCGTTAAACAGAACAATCTGACACGTAACAATAACCAACACTGAACCGGACACACACTGGCAAACTTCTACACAGACAACAAGCCACAGGTGTGCACAATGAGGAGGTGCGTTCGTGAAGACATGGGACATCACAAACAATCAACACAAAAGGTGGGGGCAGGGGAACGGTGGCAGCTAGAGAGCCGATGCCGTTGAACTCCGGACCCTGCCCGAGTGAGGAGGGGGCACCTTCCCAGAGGGAGACGTGACAGGACCCTACTTCAACTCTGACCTTAACCTACACCCTACCTCAACTCTGACCTTAACCTACACCCTACCCCGACTCTGACCTTAACCTCCACCCTACCTCAACTCTGACCTTAACCTCCACCCTACTTCAACTCTGACCTTAACCTACACCCTACCCCGACTCTGACCTTAACCTCCACCCTACTTCAACTCTGACCTTAACCTACACCCTACCCCGACTCTGACCTTAACCTCCACCCTACCTCAACTCTGACCTTAACCTACACCCTACCCCGACTCTGACCTTAACCTCCACCCTACCTCAACTCTGACCTTAACCTACACCCTACCCCGACTCTGACCTTAACCTCCACCCTACCTCAACTCTGACCTTAACCTACACCCTACCCCGACTCTGACTTTAACCTCCACCCTACCCTGACTCTGACCTTAACCTCCACCTTACCTCAACTCTGAACTCTGGCGAGTAAAAAGAACACCTGCAAGGTTGGTGCCTAACTAGCAGTTGAAATTGTTTTCAAGATATTCCAAGTTTCAAATAAACATTTCCCCAAATAGCCTATAGCGGTTTAAAGTGTTAGGGTTACAGTTTTTGACAAAAATATGTCCTTTGAAGTGCATGTTTCTTTAAATGTGTAATGTCTATGCATCCGTCTGCATTTGATTGGGTGAAGTGCTATCAGCTTTACACCACATGCAGACAGAAACCAGACTGCGGAAGTTGGCATACATTATGTACAATAGAACATATATAACGTGAACACAGGACTTGACGCCTATGACAAAATGGATTGTTCAAGGCAAATGTATTGGTTGTGTTTTGTGCCACTCTCTCTCCCTTCTTCTTTCTCTCTCTCCATCCTTCTTTCTCTCTCTCTCCCTTCTTCTCTCTCTCCCTTCTTCTTTCTCTCTCTGTTGCTCTCTCCTCTCTCTTGTTTCTCTCTCTCTCTTATTTTTCTCTCTCTCTCCTCTTTCTCTCTATACTCTCTCGCTCTCTCACTTTGTCACTTTCTTTTAGGCTTTCTCTCTTTCCCCCTTTTGCTCTCCCCCCCAGACTAGCAGCATATGCTCCTGTTCAGCCGATCTGGTCTTACAAAGTGAAGATCACAACACGCACGCATGCACAAACAAACACACACACACACACACACTTACCGAACAGCACAGAGCCATAGAGTGTAGAGGTGGAAATGGAGCGATCAATTCGATTTTAACAAATGACTTTCTAAGTGCATCACCTAGCAGCAGCTGTTAAACCGGTCAACCCTGCCTCTTCCCTGCCTCTTCCCCTGCCTCTTCCCCTCTCTCTTCCTCCCTCTCCCTCTGAGGGGACGGACGAGTGTAGCGGAGAGAAACGACTGTGAATGCTCCCGACTGCGTCAAGTGTAGTACATCACGGCCAACTGCAGAGAAAGTCAGCCATGGCCCGGGGCATTGGTGCGGCCGGGGACGGAGGAGAGGTTCTGGGGGGTCACGAGGACTGGCCGTCTCCTGGGCCTGGAGTGAGACGGACTCGCGGACGAGTAGGTCTGCTTGGCCTGGAGAGAGGTTGGCTCGGTACGCCGCACCGCGTCTACCCCGGGAGGAGGCCAGGGAGGTGATGGAGCTCCTCCCTCCCCCTCTCTTGTTCGCTCCCACATCTTTAGTCTATCTCTCTCACATTCTCCTTCTCTTGTTCTCTTTTCTCTGAATGGCAAAATCAATTCCCAATCCGGTCTTTGTCCTGACAATTTCCATTAGACACACACACAGACACACAATAATAGACCTTCATTTTGTTCCTTGTCTGATAACCAAGTAAAGGCCCATTCTGCAGTTTGAGCACTCTGACTGATGCAGTGTTTGGGGACAAAAGGAACTAATGGCAGCTCTGAAACAACCACTTCCAAAACACACGTAAAACATGTACTCTGCACAACATCTAGGGGAAACAAGGTACGGCTCATCACCAGACTAATACATCCCTTACTGTGTAGCATGGTGGTGGGTGCATCATGTTATAGGGATGCTTCTCAACGGATAGGACTGGTCAAGACTGGAGGATGAACAAAGCCAAATACAAAGACGTTTGAAGGACAAAATTATTATTTAAACAAAAAATATTTATAGTCATTGTCAGTGACTATGTATTAATATTAATTTTGCAAAATATCTAATTCAAACTCCTTTAGTGTATGTTTTTATAGAAAACAAGGACATTCGTAAGTGACCCCAAACATTTGAAAAGTAGTGTATGTTTGAGATATTTTAGTGCTATTTAAAATGTGGAAACACTGAAGGGTTCTAAATACTGCGTGCCATAGTGTGTGTATGTGTGTTTGTGTGAGTTTCGGGCGGTACGTCTGTGATAACATTGCCCACTGTGAGATACAACCCCATTGTCTTTACACAACACCTCACAATCTGCACATCATCTTAATGCGGCATATTTCTCTCACGTCAACAGTGAGATTGACATGTAACACCTGTACACAGAGGCAGATGTTGTTGTTGACGTTGTTGTTGTTGTGGTGATTTCCCCCCACCGCTCTCTGCTTCTATATACGGAGCACAGTATGGAGTCTACCACAGTACCACTCTGAGTCTCCCACTGGGCACTTTGCATTTGAGAGCTTCGCTTTCTTTCAATTTGACTTCCATGAAAGAGAAGATTGCTGTGAGAAAATATTTTCATGAAGGCCAAGAGGCTGACACGTCAGCCACGATAATGACGAGAGTAGTGCACGGCTTTCTTTCTGAAGTTGTCACCTCCCTCTCATCCACCTACAACAAGGTAACAGGGTTTTATAAAGTTGGACTTAAAGTCTAATGAATATTGTACCACTTTGGAGAAACAGCTTTGGCATTTGTGAAACATTTCTCGTCATTATTCCAAAGATGGATTTGATGCTGCGTTTGAGCCGCAGTATAATTAATTTATAATCTCTTCATTATTTTCCGTGGCTTCAAAAACACATTCTTCTGTCGACCGTATTGTATGTACCCCAATTAGCAGCAAACAGTTGAGAGAGACAGAGAAATAATGGTGGAGAGATAGAGAGATGAAATGAGCGATAGGTACGGTTAGAAAGATGAAAATAGAGATACAGAGATGGGGAGGGACACGAAGAGACAGAGCTGGACGAATAGAGAGGGAGAGAGACAAACAGAAGAGAGAGTGAGAGGACAGAGAGATAGAGATACAGGGAGAGAGAAAGAGAGAAATATAGAGATTGTAACAGAGGTAGTCTCCTAACATGGCCCCTGGCTCAGTACACACACACTGTCACCAGCTCCTGGTAATTGCCAATGACAATGTGTTCCGAGGGAGACCCTTTGTCATATATTTTGGTCTTTGAGAAAATGTGATAAAAAAGGAATGTAATTAAATTGATTATTTTATGTATTTTTGTAATTACAAAGCCCTAATGGTTTTCAGTTTTTTAATTGACTTTTGTTTCATTATGAATGGCCATGAATGTTTTCATGTTTGGTTGCCTCAGGGTTTTAGAGAAGATAGATATTTAATTATTAATGACTGCTGTTTTATTATGGCTTAATAGACGGTGCTTCAGTTTATATTGCCTGTGTGGTTCCACCTTGTATCCAACCCACCCCCCCTCGCGACCTTCATCACCTTCAGTCGCAAGCCCCACTTAATTAAACCTGTATTTATCTACTTGATTTGGGTGTGACTGTTTGGCTGTGTTAAAAATAGGGTGTTAGACATTACCAGTTAGAAATATGGTTTAGACATTACTGGTTTGAAATGGCGTGTTAGACATTACCGTTTAGAAATATGGTTTTAGACATTACTGGTTCGAAATAGGGTGTTAGACATTACCAGTTATAAATGGGTGTTAGACATTGCCAGTTATAAATGGGTGTTAGACATCACCGGTTAGGTTTGTTGACTAGGGTGTCCTGTCTCATCCTTCAGGGAGTCAGTAGATTCTGTGGAGAGAAGGAAACCTTCTGTCCTACACAGTTGTGATGATAACGATGATTATGTTGATGGTCTGTATAATTTTACTATTATCTTCTTCTTTTCTTCTTCTTTTATGGTTCAGTGTCATTTGACTGTATGGTAAAGACCCCTGTTTAACTGTCTCACCACTTCATTTTTAACCTTCACGGAGGCCTCTCCTCAGAAGCCTTCCTGACAACTCCTGGCCAGTTCATCAGGAGACCTAAAGAGAGTAACAACAGCTGTTCCCTCCACCTCCCACACCCTCCACAACACCTCCTGCCAGTCGGCGCCCCAACCTCTCTACAAAACCCAGCCAGTTTGCCTTGGTTAACAGGAAGTCAACTGCAATTAGATTTTTCAAGGAGGGAAGAGACGTAGAAACTGACAAGCTCAAGTTAGAGAGGAATAAAGCCCGGGTCAGAGTATATAATAATATTTTGGGATGAGTCAGTGGGGATAGGGAGTCAGTGGGGATAAGGAGTCAGTGGGGACAGGGAGTCAGAGGAATCATATCTTGGGATGAGTCAGTGGGGATAAGAAGTCAGTGGGGATAGGGAGTCAGTGGAGATAAGGAGTCTGTGGGGATAAGGAGTCAGTGGGAATAGGGAGTCATGTAGGGATAGGGAGTCAGTAGGGATAGGGTGTCAGTGGAGACAGGGAGTCAGTGGGGATAAGAAGTCAGTGGGGATAGGGAGTCAGTGGAGATAAGGAGTCTGTGGGGATAAGGAGTCAGTGGGAATAGGGAGTCAGTGGGAATAGGGTGTCAGTGGAGACAGGGAGTCAGTGGGGATAAGGAGTCAGTGGGAATAGGGAGTCAGTGGGAATAGGGTGTCAGTGGAGACAGGGAGTCAGTGGGGATAAGGAGTCAGTGGGAATAGGGAGTCAGTGGGAATAGGGTGTCAGTGGAGACAGGGAGTCAGTTGGGATAAGGAGTCAGTGCCTATGGTCTGCGGTCCCAGAGGCTATTAAAACCCAATCATTTCACATCAAGGCCACCAGCCTCCCCAGGCAGAGGTCTCACCCAGTGAGCCGCGAGACGCAGAGCCTCAGACGGCTGTTCCTCCCTGCATGTACACACACACACACACACACAGAGAAACACACACCTTACCCCTCATGAGTTTTAGAGGCTCATTATTAACCCCCACAAGACCGTCACATCAGCACCAGCAGCACACACACACACCCACACAGAAACCCTCCACACACACACACACACCCTCCACACACCCTCCACACACAAACACCCTCCACACACACACACACCCTCCACACACACACACCCTCCAAACACACACACACACACACCCTCCACACACACACATACACAGAAACACACACCTTACCCCTCATGAGTTTTAGAGGCTCATTATTAACCCCCACAAGACCGTCCCATCAGCACCAGCAGCACACACACACACACACTCCCACAAACACATTCACCAATACCCCCCCACTCACACAGACACACTTACCCAACATACACACACCACACACACCACACACATTTACATTGCTATCTAAATGGGGACAGTGAACAAAAAACAACTTTTATTAATGATAACCCTCAACCGCAACCTCAAACTAACCAGAACCTCAGTATGATTTATGCTAAATCTTCACCTCATCCTAACTTTTATCCTCAACCCTAAACTTTTTATTTAAACGTTTTTCTCCTGTTATGACAAACCTTTACTCTTACACTAATTCAAATCCAAATTTTAAATGTTGCACTAAACCTAAATACTGACACTATACCTTACTGCTGACACTAAACCTTAACACCAACACTAAACCTTAACACTACACTAAACCTTAATGCCGACACTAAACCTTAACACCAACACTAAACCTTAACACCAACACTAAACCTTAACACCAACACTAAACCTTAACACTACACTAAACCTTAACCCCAACACTAAACCTTAACACTACACTAAACCTTAACACCAACACTAAACCTTAACACCAACACTAAACCTTAACACTACACTAAACCTTAACCCCAACACTAAACCTTAACACCAACACTAAACCTTAACACTACACTAAACCTTAACACCAACACTAAACCTTAACACCAACACTAAACCTTAACACTACACTAAACCTTAACAATTGGGCTCATAATGTTGTAAAAATATTCCCAATGGTTGAATTTTTCAGATATACCCTGATTGTGGGATTTTTCCCAGTTTTTAACTAAATACATAATTAAGTCAACAACAAACATACAGACAGTCAGACGGGCACAGACAGACACCAACAGACCCACCCAAGTGAAGGTAGAGTTATGTTGTCAGCCCAACCCCATGATGATGTGACAGGTGTAAATGAGATAAACCCCTGGGAGTTCCCTGGGGAGTTCTGAATGGGTGGAGACACACACATTCACATAAACACTGTGACACTACCACACACAAAACCATACTGTACATACATCAACAGACATAAGGCACACACATACACACACACACACACACTGACAGCTCTGATTGCTGAGCTGAGAGGCAAATTGGGTCAATATGTGACACAAGCAGGGTGGTTCAGATTCCCCAGACAGGAGCACAGCGTGATGCTCAGACTGATGGACGGGGGAGTAGTTTGCAGACAGAGTGCTGCAGGTTCTGTCCTTTCACCTCTTGCTTCCTCAATTCCATGTAATGGGAGTTATTGGCAGGGAAACATTTGTTTAGTGGAAAATGAACAACATTTACAAAAATATTTGGGGTATGATTATCAATGACATGGGAAAATTAATAAACAGAAACATATTGACTATTTTTACAACTTTGTCTGAGCTCCACTGGATGTCTTTTGTCACGGCTTTAACAGGTCACTTATTGCTGCTGTAATTACACATTGCTGTGTTTTCCCTGTGACATTTGGCAGGTGGTAAGGAAGTGCAGCTCAGTTTCCATCTAATTTTTGACAGCACTGAGCAAATTGCCTGTGTTCTCTATAGAGACAGGTCTGCCTTGCCTGTTCATGATCAAGGTTTTTCATAATTTTGAGCCTGTCAATGTTTTTGAATATTCTGCCACAAGATTGCATTCCAATTTGCTTCATTTTTTCTAATGTTTTATTTGGTTGGGACTAACTCAGTAGCGCTGTAGGGTCTTGATTTGGGATGTCAGTATGTACTGTTGCGTCTGTCTCTTGTTGCCTCTTGTTCTAGTCCTGTTGAGGTCTCCTGTGGAGCAGACGTTTAGGGCAGGGTGGGAAAAGGGTGTTGAGGTCTCCTGTGGAGCAGACGTTTAGGGCAGGGTGGGAGAAGGGTGTTGAGGTCTCCTGTGGAGCAGACGTTTAGGGCAGGGTGGGAGAAGTTCTTTATTTGCTCTCGGGCAACAGTGTTGAGGTACACTGTTTGTTCTACTGGCGCTGGATCTTCCTAAATAAACATTGTTGCAGTCTCACTAAAAGGCTGTGTCCAGATCTAAAGTAAGTCTGACTTAATCAAGGAAGAAGGTGGATTTAAAGATTGATCGTACACTGTTTTGTAGGGTGCTGTTGACTGTTGTATTGTCCTCATTGATAAAATGCCTTCAATACAATTATCTCTCAGTAAAAAATAGCAAAAAACAGCTTGATATTACCCTCAAAATGTGCAAAATGTAACTCTGAAATCTAATCTATTGGTGTTGAGGATTGTCTGATGGTAAAAAACAGCTTTCTTTAACCTCTGCAGTCCAGGGTATGACGGTGAATGCTTTGCGTAGTGCCTGGGGAGATTTGATGCTGTTATATTCTCTCTAGGGTTGTTTCAGCATCCACTACAGGTGAACCTTGAGATTTACCAGCAGCATATCTTCACCCTGCCTGGTCCCGGAGAACAGATCAGCTGACACCCTCACTCACAATCACCTCTCTGATTCTTCCTCTTTTCTGACTCCATACTTATCTTTTACTGGTACTTTACTCATCTTTTTTTGGTGTCTTAATATTTTATTTTTCCACCCACCTTGTTTACCTTATGTCACAGCTAGGTTCATTAACCATGGTGAAATAACTCACTTTATTTGGAAGGCTGACGTCCCAGTGGGTCATTTGAAATATTCTCCTCTATGTGTGTGTATATCTGAGTATGTGTGTGTGGCTCTTCGCTACAGGCAGTTGTGTGTGTGTGTGTCTTCTATAAAGGCCGTTGTGTGTGTGTGTCTTCTATAAAGGCAGTTGTGTGTGTGTGTGTCTTCTATAAAGGTAGTTGTGTGTGTGTGTGTGTTTGTCTTCTATAAAGGTATGTGTGTGTGTGTGTTTGTCTTCTATAAAGGTAGCTGTGTGTGGGTCTTCTATAAAGGTAGCTGTGTGTTTGTCTTCTATAAAGGTAGCTGTATGTCTGTCTTCTATAAAGGCATTTGTGTGTGTGTGTTTGTCTTCTATAAAGGTAGCTGTGTGTGTGTCTTCTATAAAGGTAGCTGTGTGTGTGTCTTCTATAAGGTATCTGTGTGTGTGTCTTCTATAAAGGTAGCTGTGTGTGTGTTTTTGTCTTCTATAAAGGTAGCTGTGTGTGTGTGTCTTCTATAAAGGTAGCTGTGTGTGTGTGTGTGTCTTCTATAAAGGTAGCTGTGTGTGTGTGTCTTCTATAAAGGTAGCTGTGTGTGTGTCTTCTATAAATGTAGCTGTGTGTGTGTGTGTGTGTGTGTTTGTCTTCTATAAAGGTAGCTGTGTGTGTCCCAATCTGCCTGTTTCTGAATTATCATTTAACATCTAACATCTGGGACCCGAATGATGCTAATCAGAGACTGGCAGTAAAGAGGGGAGAGGAGGTGGTGAGGAGGGGAAAGAGGAGGAAGCGTGAGGAGTGGATCAGGAGGAAAAGGGAGGAGGGTTGAGGAGCAAAAAGTCGGGCCCAAAAATGACATCCTTTCCAATCAACAGGAGGCGAGACATGAAAGTGTGACGTCCCACCGTCTTCCTGCGAGCGAGCAAAACCTGGAAGTGTCTAGATCTGTGGTGACAGCACCTCGCTTATATCTGTGGTGACAGCACCTCGCTTATATCGCAAAGACACACACACACCAGGAACTCACACCAGAACCATGTCTTCCTAAGACGTTTGTCCAGGTAGGGAAACCGTCTTTATACATGACTTTAAAGCTAGCTCCTTTTGTCAATCGTGAGGGCTATTTGACTCCTTTAGAGTTACGCATGTAAACTAGCACTATGTGATTCATGTTGTGTTCGAGTCAACTGCCAGAAAGACTAGTTTGTAATTAAAGTATATGTTCAGTACCTTTCATTTAGTTTTTCGTTAGTTGTAATTCTTATCTTATTTAATTAATCATTAGTACCAATCAGAATAAGTAACAAACTAGTGCCTAACACGTACGTTTCACAGATCAGTTTACAATGTCCCCATTCCACCACATCCCCCAGAAATGTTTATCTTCTTGTGCAAAAGATTGATTCTGAAGTAAATTGAAATGTCTAATACAGACATTAGTTCGAGGAACCTTGTTACATACACAACCACACATACACACCAACACTGACAACGTGATCCCTTTAACAGGAGGCTGTCTGCTTAGTCCAATTTATTTACTTTCCTCATCATGGCTGTGTAGGAACACATTACTCTACTCTACAATCAAAATGGCTGACAACATGCAGGTAGAAGTCCTGCTCACCTGCTTGAGGTGGTCAGCTTACATTGAAGCAGAGGATGAGCCCTCCGGGAGTCCAAAATATCTCCTGGAACAGTGCCAGGAACTCCTCACATGACCACCGCTTCCACCCCTCAGACCTGGTGTACTTTAGGGCCAAGCTACAAGCCCTCCCATCCTGCCTTGTGACCGGCCATTTGGAGACTTACTGTACCTGCGATTGGTAATTTACCGGCTACATTAGCTGGGCGTTTGTGTGTTTGTGTGCTTGCGTTTCTCTGTTTCTTCCAGCCGGTTCTTGATGCACACACAGAACATGGTGTTGGGTGTCCTCGGGTCTCCTCATCCTGCGGTGACAGTTGCCTCGTCTTGGTGAGTTAAAAGCTACAACACTGCGACACTGCGGAAACACAAGAACACAGCTGGACGCTTGGAGAGAAGCGTCTCTCTCATCCTCTGCTCTTTCGCATTCTATTTCCCTCCCTTTCTCCCACTCTCTCTCTCTACCTCTCTCTTTTTCTCTCTCTCTATATCTCTCTCTGAATGCCGGGAAACCAATGTGTTCTATATGGCTTGCCGTTGTCTGGGTCCCATGGGTTACCATTGGACCCTTGTTATCAGGTGAATAGGGTGTCACCTAGGACACACTCAGAAATATTCTGACGGTTTTGGAATGAGGACCTGAGAGCCACTGCTACTGCTGTTGTCATCCACTGCTACTGCTGTTGTTCTGTCACTGCTACTGCTGTTGTCATCCACTGCTACTGCTTTTCTGTCATCCACTGCTACTGCTGTTCCTGAGAGCCACTGCTACTGCTGTTCTGTCATCCACTGCTACTGCTTTTCTGTCATCCACTGCTACAGCTGTTCTGTCATCCACGGCTACTGCCATTCCTGAAAGCCACTGCTACAGCTGTTCTGTCATCCACTGCTACTGCTGTTCCTGAAAGCCACTGCTACTGCTGTTCTGTCAGTACTACTACTGCTATTACTGAGATCTACTGCCACCACTGTGTTTTTATGATAGTGATTAAGGAATCTGTTTTTGTGTTATTATGATAGTAAATTCCTATCTACAAAGCCCCACACACAGGAAGATATACATTCAGCTAAGGCCAGTGCATCCTCTGTGAATGTGTGTGTGCGTTACAGAATGACAGAGGAAAATAGAATGTGAGAATGAGCGATATAATGCTGCTTGCGGTGTTGCCAGCCTGTGAAGAGATAACAATAATGGTGAAACTTGGGCTCATTCAACGGGACACAGCTTTTCCCCATCTCAGACATTCCCCAGCCCCCTTGAGGAAAGTATTATATTCCATTGCACTCCAATACACTTCTTTACAATTCAGTTCAAAACTAGAATAAAGCCAAATATTCTAAGTTGGTTATCGCAGCATCTTTCTCTCAACATTCAGATTTGACACAATTCCATGAGTGTTTGTGTATTGGCTCTTAATCACGACAAATCAATATGACTTCACGTTTCAGGTAACCACTCAGAGTGGTTGTCTATTGTTTCCTGTTTAATGTTTTGGGGGGACGACTGTCATTAGCGGACATGAACAATACTTTCACTGTGAGATCATGCACCCGCCCGCCCCATAGAAACCTGCCCACCTGGCAACCCATCCACCTCCCCATTTGGCAACCCATCCACCGCCCCGCCTGGCAACCCATCCACCGCCCCACCTGGCAACCCATCCACCGCCCCACCTGGCAACCCATCCACCGCCCCACCTGGCAACCCATCCACCGCCCCACCTGGCAACCCATCCACCGCCCCACCTGGCAACCCATCCACCGCCCCGCCTGGCAACCCATCCACCACCCCACCTGGCAACCCATCCACCCCTCCACTCCAGAAGCCTCAGACCCAGCAATCTCATCCAGAGCCCCCCACCCCCAACATGACCAAACCCCCAACATGAGTTCCAATATGCCTGAAGCGCAGGACACTAAGCGAATATATGGGTAAGGTCACACGGGGAGACATGACACCGATCATACTCATCCATCACATGGGGATATATCCCTGCCAGTCTGGACTTGGTGAAGTGAACTCTATGCACACTTTGAACCGAATTAGACCAAGGCATCCACAGGATATAGTGCAGTGTATCCTATCAATCATTCAAACGTATTTATGAAGCCCTTTTTACATCAGCAGTTGTCACAAAGTGTTTTTACAAAACACCCAGTCTGAAACTCCATGGAGCAAGCAAACCCTGAGTGAACCAAACTCCAATCTCATGCACCCAAGCAAACCTAGTTTTGTTGGAAGATAATACGTCCAAGAACATTACACATGTGTAGATCTGTGAAATGAATCCTGTTTGTGGAGGTATCAGAGAGAGAATACAGTCCCAGTGTCAGCAAACTGATGTATACAAAGTGTCTAATCTGGAGGCATCAAAAAAACGGTGATGGAGGCAGAGAAAACTTGGTGACAAGGTCTAGGGAACTAGCAAAACCACAATCAACATTGGGCGTTCTGAAAGGTCTTTATTTTCTAGAGGGAGAAAGCAGTATCTATTAGTGATGGAGGGAATAGGTTAT
This sequence comes from Novumbra hubbsi, assembly GCA_016801125.1. Taxonomy (NCBI): domain Eukaryota; kingdom Metazoa; phylum Chordata; class Actinopteri; order Esociformes; family Umbridae; genus Novumbra; species Novumbra hubbsi. The sequence goes on from JACXGK010004504.1 coordinate 12,774, forward strand.
CATATCAGCAGGGCCCAAAGTAAAAGCAGAGAACATATTTGAATGGCGTAGAAACTGATACCGACTGTTACGTGTGGAAAGTTCCACTGCCTTGTCAGTGATGCGAGAGGGAGGTATTTGGAGGGAGAAGCAAACGAGGGCAGGGAGCGATGTAGAAATGTAGAAATGGAGGAGTGTACCTCAAGGTGGCACCACGGGGGGTTGAGTGTGCAAACCAAACGACAGCTGCAGCCTTTCCCCAAGATGTTCAAAACATAGACTGGCCGGAAAGAGCGGAGAGAATTTGACTTCACGTACAGTCTGTGTTTCACATCAAGGAATGCAGCTCTTCTCCTAGGGACAGCAGATGTGAGGTTGGGTAAAAGCAGAAGTGCAGTACATCTCGTTAATGCCTTCAGAATAACCGCTCCTTGTCCTGGAAATTGTGGAACATGATGATAAACATCCGGGGCGAGAGGACCAGTACGATGAGCCCTGCCCAATTTCGGGGAAACAGGGATCTGGGTGGTACCTAGAACTTCTGCGAAGATTTTGGCCATGAATCCCACCTGGTCCCCACTTTCCAGCCCCACTGGAGCGGACCTCCATGTCGTCAGTCTTGTCCGTTAGTTTATGGTTCTTAAATGTCAGATGGGCAACTGATTTCTTAAAGGAAACTATGCCGTCACTGTGATCACTTAGATAGCGATAGCGAAAATGTAGACTAGCCAAGATTCAGGGTAAGATTATCAGAGCAAAGGGTTGACATATCCTTCCTAAAAACCTCCACTAGAGCACTCAGACCTCAAAACATCGTGGAGATTCACAATCTAACAGGACAACACCCTAAGCACACAGCTAATGCAGGCGTATCTTTTAAAACCAAGTCTTTGAATGTCCTTGAGTTGCCTAGTCAGAGCTTAAAACCTGCCAAGCTTAAAACCTGCCAAGCCTAAAACCTGCTAAGCTTAAAACTTAGCAAGCTGAAAACCTACCAAGCCTAAAACCTGCCAAGCTACGACTTACACTTTCCAAACTGAGCTTAGAATCTGCTGAGAAAAATAGGAGAAACTCCATGTGTGCTAAGCTTGCATCATAACCAAAAAGGCTTGCATGATACTCAAAAAGACTTGCGTCATAACCAGGAAGACTCCTTTCTGTAATCATTGCCAAAAATGTTAAGTGAAGGAATTTGTCTTCAAATGTGTCATATGTCTTATTTTGATGAATTTGTTGGCTTGGTCAGTATTGTTTTCATTGTAGAGGTGAATGAAGTCATAAATTACAAGACTATATACTGCTAATACTACTAATACACCAAATAGCTGTATAAACTCATAAACTACTCAGTTGGCACATAAAGATACAGCAAGTATTATCACAGCAACAAGTATTAATAATAACATGCTGTGTAAAAAAGAAAATCTAAAGTAATACTGCATTAACACCTCACAGTGTTGTGGGATTATCCTGTATTGGACCATTTATCCAGCGACTGCTGGTTTAGTTTATAAAAGGCTGAAGTTCTATTATCAGTACTGTATTATTTTTTTCTATATGTGTGACATTTCCTAAATCCTAAAGCTCCATTTCCAAAGCGTGGCGATCAGAGTACAGAGAGAAACCATCTTCCCTTCCCGCTAATTCCCCTCAACTGAGCCCAAAGGACTGATCCGCGGGTCTAGGGCTGTATTTCTATGAAAAGCATAGATATATAGTCAAATATGAGTGCCCAGTTAATGTTAGGCATTTTAACCCTTAAACGTTTTTTCAATGCAACCCTCTAATCAGGGACTTCTTTAGACCTGAGACACCAGGTGTGTCCAATTAACGATGAGGTAGAGCAGAAAACTAGCAGGCTCTGGCCCTCATAGGGTAAGAGTTTATGATCCCTGCCCTACATGAACAGAGAGTGCTTTACACAGTCAAGAGGCCACCTGAAAAAGTTCCCAATTTGGAGGTACCTAAATAAAAGTATTTGTTTTACATAAAATGTTCCCTGCAATAGTTAATATAAAACTAAATGGCCATAAATGCATGAGTGACTGAATGCTGTGAGTTATTTCTTTATACACTCTGACCATGTCAAATCAGCTAATGGCAGTTGGAAAACATTGTCTTTGCTAGTCTATGTATACAGTGGGTATGTTAAGAAAATACCTATTACCCGAATCCTAGATTTTAAGAGTGTGACAAAGGACAGGAGAAATGGGGCAACCCTGTCGTCCGCCCCTCAATATATGTAATGACTGGAACTGCTGACTTGTAACCACAGTCGCCATTGGGTGTTAGTGGAAACCCTTCCAAAAACAAAATGCTCTGATCAAATGCATTTTCTGCATCAAGAGCAATTGCCAACACCACATCTGGATTATCATGGAATAAGTATCTCCAAGTTAATTGGAGCTGCGATATCAATCTGTCCAGTTGGGACATGCATAATAGATTGTGAATCAATGCACAAAATCAGGGGGGACTATTTCTCTATGCGTCTTATTGGATGCCAAATGTTCTTCTGTTTGTGCTTCTCGTGGTGGATTGTCTCTGCCTCAACCTCGGAAAGGAAGGAAGGAGGGATGGAAGGAGGAGTGAGTGAAGAGACGGAGAGAGAGAACAAGTGGGAGAAGCTGGAGGAGAAGGAAGGAGTGTGGGAGATGGGGAAGGAGAATAGATGGAAGGACATGATTATGTTTTTGCACTGTGAGAATTGCTGGAACGGTTGTACCCTAGCCCGGCTTGTTGATTCTTATCACACAATTTACGAGACCTGGCATTGGTGAGAGGGAAATCTTTTCGGACTTGACAGGCCAACATATTCCGAGGTCATGGACACCATCTGAGGCGTGAAGGCTGAAGAAGCATGCGTTAACTTGGAATAAATGGATGAATTCTAAATGTTTGTAGTGGATTGTTGAAAAAGGTGTTGTTGTGTTACACCAGTCACAGTCGTGTGTTTGATGTATTTTCACGTTGACTGTATTGATTTTGCCTGTTATCTGATTGGTTCTTAGGTGACGCCACGGTGAAGTCTGATGAAGCCTATGACCTGTCATACTAAGTTCTCGTCCACTCAATCAGCCTTTCATAATACGTACAAGATAAGAAACGTGATAAGATGTTGGAGGTTGGAAGGTCAGCGATGCCTTATGGTGGGTGTGTCTTCACAAAGCATTCAGATGTATTTGCCGGACATGTTGATTAGTCACCCTGCCTGCTTACTGTTCATATGACCAGACAAAATGATCTGATGTTGTGCCTTTTGTGAAATGTTGTTAAACTGGGCCTACTTAGGCTTCCACAGCTTTATTCCATTCACATTGATCAGTTGTATTCCCAGTTCCATCTCTATTGTGAATTGTTTTATAAATAATTAGGCCTGTTGGAGACTTTCATCATTATTTTGGTGAGACAGCTGTGGGTGTAGTTGTGTTCTCATGGACTGTTTATTATAGATGATTTGCCGTTGGTGCTTCAGTGTGTTTAACCACAGTCATTGATGTTTGTTGGTTATTCAGCAGAGGAGACTTCACTCCAGCCTGTCACTTCAGAAGCATTTAATGGGGTTGCCTGAATAAAAGACCATGAGCTAGTACTACTCTGTTTCAAAATGTTAGTGGTTACCAATTACCCTACAATGTTTAGAAAGGTGCTATTTCATATAAAATGTGATTTGTTAAGTACATTGTAAAAAGCACAGTTATGCTTTATATCTCCAGCAGGCTCTAATGATTTCCATGATTTTGCAGCTGATTCACTGATGGTGTCAGTTCGTCCTTGCAGGAATGACACAATCAATCCATTGTTGTGTCAGGCGATGCCAACTCCCAAGACAAACAGCATCACTCACTGTTCCATACGAACCGACAGGAGAGAGCTCACTATGAGGTTCTGAATAATGACCTACCATACAAGACTAAATGCACCGGGAAAAGAAACTAACGCATGTAACCTGATGCCTATCACAAACAGATTGACGGCCTGTTAGAGATCCTTCTCCTCTGCTGAAATCTGCACCTCCACCACAGACCTACTGTACCACTACTGTGCCAGCGCTACTGGTGGAAAGCCGAGGACGGCCACATTCTCAAAGCACAATCTCTGTTCTCTGTGCCACAATTAAATCGCAATGCCCAGTAACATACTACTAAACCATCCAAATACATATGGCCTTAGCTCAAACATTTACATTGTTCCAAACTGTCACACTCTTGAAATCAAAGCTAAGCCTCGGGGAGTCCCAGAGGACACTGCAGTTTTACTTTCCACAAAAAGTTCGTTTTTTTTGACCAATTGAGAAACATGCTTAGGGATGATGGGAGATTTTAGCATAAACTGAGAAAACAAGTCAAGTAGCACAACCCTCAAAGGGATTACATTCATTTTACCTCACAAAGCTAGTTAACAGGCTGGCATGGTTGACTTGTTCTTCTAAAGAACATAGTGACTTTGTGTTCAACAATAAACCAGAGGGAATGACAAAATCATGTAACTGGGCTTTCAGAACACCATCTTACATTTATAGCCAGAAACCTCTCAAAGCTATTGTCTTACTTGTGACCAGAATCCAGAACAAGTTATTCTGAAAAACCAATTAATGGAATAGAGTGGAATAGTTGTCTTTTTGGTTCAGTAATAAGAAAGTGTCATCCAAACGTGTTCCAAGGAGAACTTGGAGAACTGAGAACTAATCATAAATGAGACCAGGCTCGAAAACCAGACATCAACTTCTCCAGCATTATACTTGTAACGTGAAGAAATTAGATATGTAGGCTTCTATTTGTTATCAGCATTACTAATCAAGTTTAAGAAGGTTAGGAAAACTCAATTGATTTGGGAGAACCTTAACACATCCCTGAGAGACTCCAAAGACTTGAAAATGGCTGGGTATGAATGTGAATGACAGGATGCTGTTAATATAGCAAAAGCTTTTTAGCAGCTATTTTGCACTAGATCCTTAGGCTTGGTGCCATTGAATATCACTCAACCTGTCATCAGCATGGTAGAGTTTTCTGAATTTAAAGTGAACATGGGGATTCATTTATAAAAAACTCCTTTTATCCACAAATTCTGCATTTCAGGCCTGTCTTTTAGAGATCACTAACACTTATATTGGTCAGGAAGTGTGTTATACGTCTGGATGTCCGTCACAATTACACACATTTTTCGAATCAAGTAGAACGGTTGTCATGCAGCATCTACAGGTCCATTATCATATTACCTTTAGTGTCAAAGCTTTGCCAAAACCTTGAGGCAAAATAACTTTATGTGTACATCAGCGCCAGTGCCTTCACATAATGCCTTCTGAGCCACTCCACAGAAACAGGCTTGTTTTTTTGGATCATGTTCAACTACAATCTGATTCTAAGTACCTTGGCATCATGTTCAAGTCCAATCTAATTTTATGTGCCTTGTCGTCCCACTCAGCTGACCTTGCTGCTTAAGTTTTTCATCCATTCAGTCTGTCTACGCACTGGCTGTTAAGGTGCTCCTTTGAAAACATGGATGAATGTTGTGTATTCTTGATCCTTTAAGGTCTGCCCACCTCCCATAGTGTTTTTATAACCCATGGCCTCAAATCCACAAGGTCTGCCATGAGAGGTGACTCTGTAGCTCCCCTAAGGAAAAGCACTTTCATTCAGATTGGCATTCTCTGTGAGAGCTTCCCATGTCTGAAACGCTCTACTCTTAGACACACGCCACTGCACCACTCAACATGCTCTCACACACAACCTAAAGTCAAGAATCAATCGGGTGCAGGAACTCAGGCCCTGGTGACAAGCTTTCTATATTTCCTCTTCATATTGTTGTTTTTAGGTGTGTGGAGACAGTTAGTTTTTCTGTCTTTCGTTTTGTTGCTTATCACGTGTTGTTCGGTATGAACTCAATGTCTTCTTCCTCGTTTTCAGTGCCGTTTTACTGACCTGCCCAGGGGTTATGGATGGAAAATGTATAATTTTGCAAAACGTCTCTGGAAAGCAAATGAAATACCTGTTGTTGGGCTTGGCCCAACAAATAAACTCCTGTTCTGCCTCCAACGTTGTTTATTTCATTGTGTTTTTTTACAATCAGACGTTGGTCCTCAGTGTTGTACATAGATGTCTCTTTTGTAGTGACGTTGCCTACTAGATTTTTAGTTTTCGGCGTTAAATAATGCAGTGTGATTATTTTGATTTGACACAACTTGAATGTTGTGGTATTTCTTTTTGTGTTTCTGCTGGAACACTATTTTCTTATTCACCTTTAGTCAGGTCAGCTATACGGAAATATGTGCCCAGATCCCTGATTCCCTAATGGGAACCACTCCTGTGTTCAAGATGTCACAACTTGGGAATGTACGAATGTGATCATCAGATAAGCTCCATCGGGTGTTTCTTTCATTCATTTGATTCCACAAAGAAAATGTGTGATAAAACATCAATGACAGTTGGGATCTGCTTGGATTTAGTTCTGCTCAGTGAAACTTTGCTCGCCAAAGACTGTTTTTAGAACACATTTATTTTAATCTGGGGGGATTCGTCTATTTGAGTTTTTTGTGTGAATGTATCATGTATACTTTAATTTGTTTAAATTCCTACAAATACATGTGTTAGATGTTTTAGTTAACAAATCCCGAGTCTATCCTGAGTGGTATTTGGTTTGTAATTCGTTATTCTTACACGGTAAGTATGCCATATATATTAAGATTGATTAGATAATTCAAAGCTGAGACTGTATTGCCGGAACAGCGTGTTTGTATCTCTGAAACCTGTTGACGTTCATTAGGAAGATCTCTTGTACTTCTATTATTAGGCTACGTCCCTCAGAGTACACACAGAATAGTTATGAGGCCTGAGTACCACCAACCCGTGAAGAAAACCTTATCATGGACGCTTGCACATTTGGAGATGTAGTCATCTCACGTCCTCACCAATAAATGAACGTAATGACATTTTCGTTTCAGTAAAGGAATGTTCACAGGTCTGAATGGATGGAGGGAACAAGTGATCCAGACATTCTCGTGGCTGCTGTCTGATATGTAGCCTGAGTCATCTGTTACGGAGCTCAGTGTGTGACCAGTGTGTGTGTCCATGACCATGGCATGTTGGAACATGGGCCAGCACTGCTAATGATGGGTGGAGATGGGTATGACCTTGGTCAGGACAAGACCAACCCTCCATCTGTATGTCTCACTCATTCTTTTTTTACTTTCCCTGTATGTGTATCTCCCTTCTCTCCATATCTTTTTCTGTCTCTCTTTCCTCCTTTCCTTCTCTGCCTTCTTCCTCCCCTCCTCTCCAACCTCTCTCCGATCCCCACCCTTTTCTCCTCTAGGTCTCACAAGGTTCAATGCCTTTCTTCCTCCTTCACTGAGACAAACAACATGTTGTCCTGCCGACCTTAGCTGTCTTGGCTGTTCTCCCTTTCGCCATCTTGGCTGTTCTCTCTTTCACCATCTTGGCTGTTTTCTCTATAACCATCTTGGCTGTTCTCCCTTTCACCATCTTGGCTGTTCTCCCTTTTACCATCTTGGCTGTTTTCTCTATAACCATCTTGGCTGTTCTCCGTTTCACCATCTTGGCTTTTCTCCTTTTACCATCTTGGCTGTTTTCTCTATAACCATCTTGGCTGTTCTCCCTTTCACCATCTTGGCTTTTCTCCTTTTACCATCTTGGCTGTTTTCTCTATAACCATCTTGGCTGTTCTCCCTTTCACCATCTTGGCTTTTCTCCTTTTACCATCTTGGCTGGTCTCCCTTTTACCATCTTGGCTGTTCTCCCTTTTAACATCTTGGCTGTTCTCCCTTTATCATCTTGGCTGTTCTCCCTTTTACCATCTTGGCTGTTCTCCATTTTACCATCTAGGCGGTTCTCCCTTTTACCATCTTGGCTGTTCTTCTTTTCTCTATCTTAGTTGTTCTCCCTTTGGGCGTCTTGCGTCCTGGATGATAGACTAAATTGTAGAAATATCTTATAATGGGGAGATGTTTTTCAATGCACTGTGTTGCATTGTTGTGTGTTGATAAGGATATATCTGTTTAATTAGAGAAAAACATTATCATTCTGCTGGAATAGTCATCATCAACATATTCACAGAAATAGAGAAATTGGACGATATGTCTTAGCTCAAGTGTCCAGTTTCAACCTTTTGGACAAATGCTACATGTTGATTGAGTTAGGTCACACTAAATCAGGTCTATTTATATAATTAGGTGGCAAACTAAATATGTTCTGAACCAATTGCTTCCACTCTGCATTCGCATACCCACACACAAGTACACACATACACACACACAAGTACACACATACACACACACAAGTACACACATACCCACACACCAGTACACAAATACCCACACACAAGTACACACATACCCACACACAAGTACACACATACCCACACACAAGTACACACATACACACACACAAGTACACCAATACCCACACACAAGTACACACATACACACACACAATACCCATACCCACACACAAGTACACACATACACACACACCAGTACACACATACCCACACACCAGTACACACATACCCACACACCAGTACACACATACCCACACACCAGTACACACATACACACACACAATACCCATACCCAGTCCACATCAACTAGACCAGTAGAACTGGGTCATTATTCCTGGCTGTAGTGTCTGGTGATCAGAGTAGGGTTTGCCATTCACTGTGCTGGAAATAGCTACCTCAAAAAAGTTCCTGCACAACTGGTCTAAATGAACGTTCTTTTTAATTGATCAAATGACCGCTATGGTAGGGAATACATCCTCGATTATATATATATCACTCAGGGACTTGGAATCTGTCTGAATTCTGTCTTGGGTATTATGTCACTACATTCTCAATTATCAACTGTTCAGATCACACACACACGTTTGTTTTTCTGTTCTTGTAGGTACAAGAAAACCTTAGAAGACACGACCCTGTCCCCAACCTTAATCCCAACCTTTCCTATAACCACCCACCCTGTATGCCTAGATTTATCATAAAA
>JACXGK010004504.1:21847-38105 GCA_016801125.1 Novumbra hubbsi
CCCCCCCCCCCCCCACACACACACATAAAGCTGGTTTCTCAAGATGGTTTCTTCCTGTTTCCTCCACGGTCCTCATCTCCTGTGTGTGTGTTCATGCAGGTGAACCACCCCCGGAATACGGACAAACACACACACACACCTGCCCGACAACCGTTGCGTTGGTTACGGTGACATCAGTGGCACAGGAAGCAACAGGTCGTCATGGTGACGGTTGCCTTGCATCCAGACTCATAATCATACCAGTTATTTTATCGTTCCCCATTTCATCACCGTTGGTTACAGTCAGTGTTCAGATTGGGGATTAGGAGATTAGTAGACTGTGGTTTGTGGTGGTCTGTTCCTGTCATTGTCTAATCTGATGTCATAGATCATAGATGCGTATCTGAAAGCGTCATGTCGCGACACGTTAGCTGAATCTTTTTTAATAACACACAATTGTCATCAATGCATCAGTCCGGCAGAGTTAACTTCTAATTCAGATCATGGGCAAAATATCTGATCCGATTGGTCAAAATTACTGGATTAAAATCACGCTGCCTGTGTTAAAGTATCAATGAAAATGTTTATCTTGAATGTAACTAATAGCCCAGGATCTAGAGTTTATATGCCAGAGAGGATGTATGCCAGTGTAAATACAAATTCCAGTGAAATCATGACCAAAAATGAAGATACCAGCCAGAAGGGAATTCAAACTCAGTTCTGTGAAACTAAAACGTGAACAAAACCCTGATGTGATCTGTGATATCTACTGATTTAATAAAGAGGCTCCAGGGTTCTGGCTTGACACCCATGATGCACTGCTGCAGTATTTGGTCAAATCCATCCCCACGCCCCTTCTGAGTCAGTTCCCACCTTCCCCTCAGAGCGACCCAAAAAAAGAATATTAACACTAAAAGTAGTATTTGCAAAGATGAACTTGGTTATCACAAAACATTTTGAAAATGTATCCAGGTTCCTTAATCTCTCATTGCTGGACTGTCCATGAAAGTGAGCTTTGCTGGAGCTCAGGTTGAGCAAATTAGCAACCAAACCAGTGCTACAACCTGTCATTTTACACCGATAACATGCAGTGCTATTGTATGAATGGCAAAACTGAACATTTGTGAAGGCCTAAGATATCATACAAACACCTCTCATAATTACTGGATAAAACTGTGCAAAATGTCCGCCGTGCAAAGGTCAAAGGTTAGGGAAGGCTATGAAGACATAAAGAGGATAAAGCATGGCCACACACATTCCAGGTATTACAGCACAAATATTAAATGCACAACCCTTAGATTCTTGGTTGGTAGTTGAATTGCCATTCGGTTCAAAACAGCACTTACCATTTCCCCTTTTAAGGTAAAATACTACTAATACCGCATTTATAAAATAATAATATGCTCAAGCCATATCATTGTTGAAAGGATGTGAAATTGAAAGATATTTACATCAAAGACACATATCCAGAGGGACCAACCGTGGGTGCGTAGATTATAAAACTGAAGAAAAACACATTCCTGGTAAAATGTCTAAAAGCAGGATGTCCTCCTCATGAGAATAGCAGTGTTACCACATTACACCGACTTAAAAGAGTGAAAAGCCTGCACACAGAATATGACTACTATACCATTATTTCGCAAATTTCACATAATGCCTCTATAATTTGTTCACCAGTCCGTCCAGCCAAAACAGAAGAAACAGCAGAATGTCATTTAATTGGAGTTATTAGCTGTATGTCTGTGAGATCCTGGTTTTATTATGTGGGTTCCAGAGTTCATCCAAAAGTCAGTAAAATCAAGTATGTTTGGAAAAAGCCAATCCCCTCCCCCCAGAACAAATATTACTGGCTTAGGGGTACGGTTTAGGCTTTATAAAGAAATGAGGTAATAATGGTTAGGGAGGAGAGTTAGGTTTAGGGTTAGAGAGAAGGGTTAGGGAGCAGAGCTAGGTTTAGAGAAAAGGGTTAGGGAGAAGGGTTAGGTTTAGGGTTAGAGTGAAGGGTTAGAGAGGAGAGTTAGGTTTAGGGTTAGAGAGAAGGGTTAGGGAGGAGGGTTGGATTTAGGGTTAGAGAGAAGGGTTAGGGAGGAGGGTTTGCTTTAAGGAGAAGGACTAGGTTTAGGGAAAAGGGTTAGGTTTAGGGATAATGGTTAAGTTTAGGTTTAGAGTGAAGGGTTAGTGTTAGGAGGTTTTTAGGAAACATTTACAATTGGGATTGGTTAGGGTTAAAGTTAGGGTTAAGGTTAAAGTTAGGATTAAAGTTTAGAGTTAAGGTTAAGGTTAAGGTTAGAGTTAGGGATAGCTTTGGGGTGGGGGGTTCTAGAAAACATAACTATGTATATTTTTTATATGCCGGCCCTCTTAGTGGTGTGTGTTTGTGGCGTGTGTGTGTGGTGTGTTGTGTGTGTGTGTGTCTGTGGTTTCGTGTCATGGTCCCAGGGTTCGTCACTAAAACACTGATCAATAGGAACAGCGTGTGGCATCTGGTTACACAGGTCCCTGAACTGACAGCCACATACACAAGAACATGTACACACGCAGAAATACTCACTGACACACACCCACATTGATCCCCTGGGAAACTGGGCTGAAACCAGGTCCTGGGAAAGAGTCCAATACCGATGTCTATATCAGCAAAATTAGCTTTAGTTGCTCTATTCTTTTTATAGTATGTTTGTTAAGGAGGGAAGGAACGAAATATCATCTGCATATGCACAAACACACACACACACACCTTCTGTCTTTCTCACACATGCACACACACAGACATTAGTACACCCACACACACACACGACAAAACATTTAATGTTCCAGTGTGTATTTGACATCTTTGTTAATTTACATTTACAATGTAGTATTTGCTAATTAATGCAACATCGTACATAGCTTAGTATATAACATTTAAATCTCTTCATCATTTTGTATGTATGTTTTATGTCTACTTAGTATTTTTACTTCCACTTTTGTAGTTGTATAACATCTACTTTAGCAATGTAAACAAATGTTGCCTATGCAAGAACAGCTCTTCTGAAATGGAAATGTACAATTTAAACTTACGACACTTATAGAGTGAAAGAGAGAAGGAGACAAAGTGAGATGCAGACAGAGAGAGAGATGGACAACAACAGGAAGAGAGAGAAGAGGCAGAGAAAGAAATTGAGAGAGGGTGAGAGAAGGAAAATGAGAAAGGGTGAGAGAAGGAAAATGAGAAAGGGTGAGAGAACAAACATGAGAGAGAGTGAGAGAAGGAAAATGAGAGAGGGTGAGAGAAGGAAAAAACACTGGGAGAGATATAGAAAGGTAAGTATACTGGAGAACAGGTGGGACTAGTGAAAGAAGGAAAGACCATACTGGGTTGACGGAATCACAGAACAAGGCAGCTCTATAATTTATCTGACAAATGCGGCTCCTGGAATCCAACAGCCTGTCTTCCACCTAATGGAGCCGATGGAAGATTATGGGCTTCAAATTGCTTGTTGCATTGGCAAGGAAATGAATGTAGACCGATAATGTACCATGTTCAGGAGAATGTATTGTTTTAGGATTATTTTATAAAAACTATTACTTTGTGGAAGAAAAGGAAGGCAGACCCACACACTCTTCCACCACACACACACACTCCCACCACAGAAACACACTCCCTCCACACACACATAGACACACTCCAACCTCAACCACACACACACACACTCCCACCACAGAAACACACTCCCACCACACACACATGGACACACTCCAACCACAACCACACACACACACTCCCACCACAGAAACACACTCCCACCACACACATATAGATACACTCCCACCACAGAAACACACTCCCACCACACACACATAGACACACTCCAACCACAACCACACACACATAGATACACTCCCATCACAGAAACACACTCCCACCACACACACATAGACACACTCCAACCACAGAAACACACTCCCACCACACACACATAGACACACTCCAACCACAGAAACACACTCCCACCACACACACATAGACACACTCCAACCACACACACATAGACACACTCCCACCACAGAAACACACTCCCACCACACACACATAGACACACTCCAACCACAACCACACACACACACACTCCCACCACACACACACACACATATACACACAAACACATACACACACAAACACATAAACACGGAAAGCAATCAAGGTCCTCACACACTATTATATTCCGTGTTTATATATTTTAATCATTGATTAATGAAAGGCTGATGAAAGACGTCCTCTGGTTTGAGACTTCATGTCCGCAATGGAACATTGTTGCCCTACATAGTGCACATTCATCCAATGGCCCCTACTCAAAAGTAGGGCACAAAATGAGGAAAAGGGTTTGATTTGGGACGTCTGCACTCTGACAGACGTTTGGACAGGCATTTCGGCTGCTTGATGCATGGAGCGCCAACGTGAAAGGCGATTGAAATTCATTGCATTTGTATGGCTGTAATTTGTAAATGCATCAGATCGTTTCAGAATGCAGAGTGCCATGTTTCTGCTGTCACAACCTTAACGAGAGCAGAGGGCCATTTCCTCCAGTCTTAATTAAACAGAGTCAAGTTTTGCAATTATTTGCAAGTTGGGTGGTGCAAAATAAATGCCTACGAATATTAAAATGTGAATAGATGTTGTTATTATTAGTAGTAGGCGGGACAGAGCCTGTCACAAATGTATGAAATTAGCCAATCAACATGAACCCTCAACCTCACCGACTGTTTTTTATCCGAAAGCCCGATAGTACTGTATGTTTAAAAACAATTTCTGATTCTTCCTAGTTAAAGTAACAACAATAATAATATTGATCGTGATTGTGAGATTAAAAGACACTCACTGTAGAACAGACAGAAAAAAAATTATAAAGATTAGACAATAGAAAAATTGTAGTAGTCGTAGTTCATTACACTTATTTACTGAACTAACCAGCCCAGGTTTATAAACACACACACGTACACACGCACACACGTACACACGCACACACGCAATGGGACCAAAACACACACATTGTGTCCGCCTTCACTTAGATCCAAGCCTTTCACTCCCAACAACACCCGTCTTAATGACACCCAGTGACGGCTGTCCCATAAGGAGGAGATGATTAACTCTGTGATTGAAAGCCAACCTTTCCACCTCCACCCTCTGCATGCTTCTCAGAGATAAAGCCAGACAGGACTGGTGGTGTTAATCTGTGCACAGCCCTCTGGTTCTACGCGGAGACGGGCAGAGCCAACGACCCGGAAGGTAATACGGGATTACTTTAATGTGGAGACCTCATTGCATCTGTGAGAAATTACTATGTGTGTGTGTGTTTAGAGACGGGTTGGGTGTGCTGAGGGGTTGGGGGGCATCTCTGGGGGTTGGGGGGCATCTCTGGGGGGCTCTGGGGCATCTCTGGGGGGCTGGGGGGAAGGGCAAGGTCAGGACCCAGACCAGAGACAATCAAGTCTTATTCAAGACAATAATTTTAATTGTGTCAGGTGACCACTACAGTTTGAAGTGAAAATCCACAGTATCTTGGTCGGCTTGCCTGTCATGGTTACATGAGATTGGCCAATCAAAATGAATGCTTTATCACATTGGTGCGGCATTTAGATATTTTGGGTATAAACTGTTCCTGGGATGGTATTTTCTGATTTAATATACTCCCTTCCTTAAATAAATCCCTAGTAGCCAAATCCAATGTTAATGGCTTCTGATCAGTGTTTGTAGTTTTAATGGATTTATGTCCCCATCTACCATTGTATAATTTGGCTGGGAACATTTTGGATGAAAGTTCAATATTCCATAAACAGTTTAATAGTGAGAAATTATTTTCAAAAACAGATGTGGTATGCTGAAACTGTGTATGATGTGGCTACATCTACAATGAGGATGTAGACCAGAGCCAAGCTGACCCCTGACATCCTATTCCCCAGTAATCTACACACACATCCTATTCCCCAGTAATCTACACACACATCCTATTCCCCAGTCATCTACACACACATCCTATTCCCCAGGCCATCTACACACACATCCTATTCCCCAGGCCATTTACTCACACATCCTATTCCCCAGGCCATCTACACACACATCCTATTCCCCAGGCCATCTACACACATCCTATTCCCCTGTCATCTACACACACATCCTATTACCCTGGTCATCGACACACACATCCTATTCCCTAGGCCATCTACGCACACATCCTATTCCCCAGGCCATCTACACACACATCCTATTCCCCTGTCATCTACACACACATCCTATTCCCCTGGTCATCTAAACACATCCTATTCCCCTGGCCATGTACATTTTTAAGTTGCACATTTACTGGATGGTAACTTTAAACTATTGAACCTTCCAACTATTTAATTTTGTTTTTATCTCTCTATAATGGAATACACCCTTGTGACAGAAGATCTACTGTATTGGGTGCAGCTGAACAGAAACAAAACAGAACCTTTCCACGTGAAACCTGATAACATGCATTGTTACTCCTCTTTTACACTCTGCAATGTTGACAGTTTGAACTGAAACTTAAAATTTTTACGATATGATGATGTAATGA
This sequence comes from Novumbra hubbsi, assembly GCA_016801125.1. Lineage (NCBI taxonomy): Eukaryota > Metazoa > Chordata > Actinopteri > Esociformes > Umbridae > Novumbra > Novumbra hubbsi. The sequence continues at coordinate 28,399 of JACXGK010004504.1, forward strand.
GACATATCGTTGAGCATTACCATATTTGTTCCATGCTGGGTATTTAGATAATTCATAATTCTGATCGTCAAGTCAATTGTCAGACACAGTGGGCGACTCCGTTTAACCTCTTCTGTGTAAATAAATCAGCTGTTTACAGCCCAATTATCCTTGTTGCCACAGCTGGCAGGAGTCAGACAGTGGAATCGGTGGGTCTTTTCATTGTATCTTGGTCCTGAAAAAATAACATCTTAAGTCTGCAACTGGAATCTACAAATGTGTAATTCACTGTTATTCAAAGGCCCTGTGTGAGACATTATTGTAAGGTGTTATGAAAGAGTGACTGCTACCTTATTTAGAAGGCTAGGACGTCTTTATGGCCCATTTATTCACATGTGAAAAGAGACCAAGTACAAAGCAAAAGAAAAGTTGTCCTAATTGTCTTTTGGCAAGAATGTGAGAATTATGTGTTACTTAACAGAACAGAGAAAGCTACAATGTGCATTTGCTGGGATCACTTTAAACCCCCAGCAATATTTAGATATTATTTGTTTCAGAGTAAATTACCAAACACGCACAAATTAATGCACACAGGAGAAACGTCATCTGGAACCAACCGGTTAGCTGACACTCATTAAACTACTTTTAATTTTGATCATGCCCATATATTGATGCTGAACTGTTGTTGATTTTGTTAAGGTGGAGAATGATTTCAGGTTCACCTGTGTTGGATATTTTTTTAAACTGTAGACTGCAGAATTCATGTTTAATTTGTTTTTGCTAAATAACTGTTGTCGTTGGGAATGTAGACTCCAACAAAATATATAATATGTAAAGTGTAATAAAGTATACACTCTTATGTTGTTTTTTTTCAAAAACAATCATACATAAAAATAAGCTATCCATTTAGTCAGAAGGCTGGTTCTGTACATACTCTATACTCTACTGTATACAAAACCTTTCCTATCTGGAAAGCTACTGATGTAGGAGCACTGCTGAGGAACTTTCCACTTATCAATCTACGTTGGATGGAGTGACACATTTACTTTTCTCCCTCTATCCTTCCCTCCCTCGAATCCTCCCTTTGTCTCTCACACTTCCTCATTCCTCCCCCTTCCTTCCCTCCCTCTCTTTCTTTCTCCTCTCTCTCCTCCTTCTCCTCTGTCCAGAGATAGACAAGTTCCTCTACAATTGTCCGTCTCCCTCCCTCCTTCTTTCTACCTCAGTTTCCCTCTCTCTTTCTCTCTGCCTGTCTCCCTTTCTCTCTCCCTCTGTCAATCTCTCTGCTGCTCTCTATCTCCCTTTCTCTCTCTTCCCTGGATGTACTTGCTGTGTAATTGATAGGCATCTAATTGAACACTCTGTCTTGTTTTTGTCAGGCTGTGGAATGTTGTCTCTGTATGACAGATTTACTAGCTCAGTCTGTGTCCTTAATCTCCTCATCCACTCTCTTTCTATTCCACTACCCCTATCTCCTCCCTATCTCACCCCCATCTCACCCCCATCTCTCCCCTATCTCTCCCCTATCTCTCCTCTCTCTCTCCCCTATCTCTCCCCTACCTCTCCCCTCTCTCTCCCCTCTCTCTCTCCCCTCTCTCCCCTATCTCTCCCCTCTCTCTCTCCCCCCTCTCTCTCCCCTATCTCTCCCCTATCTCTCCCCTATCTCTCCCCTATCTCTCCTCTCTCTCCCCTTTGGTGCCACCCCCCCTTTCTTTCCTTCTCATTCACTCACTCTTCCTTTCTCTTGTGTCTAATTCTCTGGGGACGACGTACCACTTGTCAATTCTTTCCTGCTCAAAGTGACCAGACTCATCAAATTAGAGGATCAGTGGTCCATCTGCTGACTTATCCCCCTCATCCTCTCTGTCTGGCATTGAGTTATCACACACACATTCACACACACACACACACACACACCCAATCACACACACTCACACACACATACACACTCACACAAACTCAAACACACACTCACACACACACACACACACTCACACACAGACAGACCCAGTCTGAGGGTTTCTACTGGTAGTCAATAGATAACATCTGGGCCGGCTCAAGTAATCAACTAATCAATGCAACTATAAGAGCAGAAGAAGACAGGCCATCAGTGTGGATGACTCTTCTGTCAGGTTGGACACTAACTTACAGGATGAGGTCAGGCCATCAGTATGGATGACTCTTCTGTCAGGTTGGACACTAACTTACAGGATGAGGTCAGGCCATCAGTATGGATGACTCTTCTGTCAGGTTGGACACTAACTTACAGGATGAGGTCAGGCCATCAGTATGGATGACTCTTCTGTCAGGTTGGACACTAACTTACAGGATGAGGTCAGGCCATCAGTTTGGATGACTCTTCTGTCAGGTTGGACACTAACTTACAGGATGAGGTCAGGCCATCAGTATGGATGACTCTTCTGTTAGGTTGTAGACTACCCTAGTGGATGAGAGAGTACGTTGAAAGAAGACAGCATACGTTAAGAGATGACAGCATACGTTGAGAGATTACAGCATATGTTGGAGATGACAGCATACGTTGAGAGATGACAGCATACATTGAGAGATGACAGCATACATTGAGAGATGACCGCATACGTTGAGAGATGACAGCATACATTGAGAGATGACAGGATACGTTGAGAGATGACAGCATACATTGAGAGATGACAGGATACGTTGAGAGATGACAGCATATGTTGAGAGATACATTTTTGAGGGATTGGAATTTGTCTGTCTCCCGCTGTCTCATAAATCCAGATGTTATTAATACTGATTCATGTACACAGATATTGTCAAACCGCCAAATCATCTCTTTCTCTTTCTCTCTCTTTTTCTCACTCTATTATTGCAGCAAGGTTGTTAGCTATATCAGTGCATTATTTATGCATTATCCACATATTGTCAGTGGATTATTAGTATGTGCATTATTTACATACTAGTAGTGGATTATCAATGTATTATGAGTGCAATGTAATATCAAAACATTATCGATGTAAAGTGCGTCTGTAAACCCATTGTATTGCTTGGAATACAAAAACCTCACCTGAATTGACACTTGGTCCCAAAATAATGTTCACAGAAACAGTGGAAGTGGAACAATCAGGTTTAAATTCCAATATAATGTCATATTTTATCTAAAATGATAGAGAATTGTACTTCTACTGGTTAGGGGCTTTAATTTAATAATGCTCAATAGGTCCTTACACAAATATAGCAGGGGTGCCCAAACTAGGGCCCGGTACTAGCAGACCTTAGATTTGGCCGGCCACGCCATATAATATAATACAGTTTGATATAATGCAACGTTACTTTCGGCCTACAGCCCTCAGTCAAGTTTGATGTTTGGCCCTTTGATGTTTGGCTAAATAAAGAACCTAATCAGAAAAAGGTGTATTCATCTAATGAGGCAAAACTAACAGAGACGCCCAGAAAACACAAATGACAAGAAAACAAACATAGAGATAACCTAGAGAACACAAATGACAAGAAAACTAACATAGAGATAGCCTAGAGAACACAAATGACAAGAAAACTAACATAGAGATAGCCTAGAGAACATAAATGACAAGAAAACTAACATAGGGATAGCCTAGAGAACAGGAATGAAATGAAAACTAACATAGAGATAGCCTAGAGAACACAAATGACAAGAAAACTAACATAGAGATAGCCTAGTGAACAGGAATGAAATGAAAATTAACATAGAGATATGTGGTAGTCCCCCACTACCACTCCTCTCTCCCGCACTACCACTCCTCTCCTCCCCCACTACCACTCCTCTCCTCCCCCACTGCCACTCCTCTCTCCTCCACTACCACTCCTCTCCTCCTCCACTACCACTCCACTCCTCCCCCACTACCACTCTTCTCCTCCCCCGTTACCTCTCCTTCCCCCTCCCCCTTAGCTCTTCAATTACCTTGGCCTATTGATCTTTCTGGGACCCGCTGACTGGTGCACAGTGGATCCTGGATGTGGCAGGATCTCTCTATCTCACTGCTGTCCTCCGGGAACCAGGCTGTGTTGGGACACCGGGAAGTTAGGCTCCTGGATAATAATTGGCCGAAACCTGCGGAGTATCAGACATTGTAAACCGTGCGGTTTGGAAACCCGATGGGCTTAAAGCCATAAGTATGACAATTATTCTGGTAACAGGTGGACAGCAGCAGTACATCAGGGGCTGTTGTAACGTCACTTCTGATCTGTCGTGTTTTATACACATCGGTGAAACCACTGTGGTCAAAACGGTCCTCCTGGATGTCCAGGTAATAAGTGAACTAAACGCAGGAGCAGAAATACGCGTCAACCTTGGATTAAAACCCCTGGACCCAACGGCGTCCCGCTGTCTAGGTGTGTCTGGCACGTTTATCCCCAGTGACCAACGCTAGAAGGTGTGTATTTCTTCGGTCCTGCTTGAGAATCACAAGCCGGTGTCTTCAGAGCACATTCCTTCCCTCCACTCTAATTTCTGGCCTTTCTTCAGCTTTCACCATATCAACGTTCTTTCGGTGATGAGCTTGACAAGAACAGAAGGATTTTGTACACATGTATATGTACACTGCTTAAAATAATTAGGGGAACACCTAATCATCACCGAATAACACCAAATCAATTAAACTTCAGGATATCAATCTGTGCAGTTAGTAAGCATAAGCGATTGTGAATCGATGTCACCTGTCAGAAACAGACTCCAAGAGGGTCTCATGAGGGCCTGACGTCCTCTAGAGGGACCTGTGCTCACGGCTCAGCACCATTCAGCTCAAATGGCCTTCGCCAGAGAACCCCAGAACTGGCAGGTCCGCCAAAGGTGCCGCGTTCTCTTCACCGATGAAAGCAGGTTCACGCTGAGCACATGTGACAGCGGTGAAAGAGTCTGGAGACGCCGTGGTGAACGTTACGCTGCCTGCAACATCATCCAGCGTGAGCTGAACAGGGAACCAGTTTAAAGGGAAAAAAACAAAACCTGCAGACACTCTGCCCTCACGTGGAACCGGCTCAACACCTCTGGTCTCGACCATCGCATCAGCCAAACGTCTTGGGAATGGAAAGGTAGAGTGATAATAAAAGGAAAAGATCAGAACGCCAGGCCCGATTTAATGAGAGAGATTTGACGATGATGTGCTGTGATGTTCTGCCTCACTGTCACTTTGAAGCCACCGGCATTGATCTGGGAACATGTGATCATTCCACGCTCCGCGTGTCATATCCCAGAGTCCCCTCGCCCCTGTGCCTCAAGAGCCCAAGGCCCCCCGCGAGAGGATCCAAGGGCTGTCTGACACCTGACTGGGGCTATTAACATGAGTTATGTCCGCTTCTCTCCTCTTTTTTTCTCTCTCTCGTTCCCTCATTTATTTGCTCCCCCTTTTCTGTTCATCACCGTCCCTCGATGTTTCTTTCTCTCAGACGGTAGGTCTCTGTCCTCCTCTGGGCCTGTTCCTTCATACGACGCCTTTTCCCAACGTTAGCATCAGAAGCTATTTTTGACTGACCTCACTAATGACATCGGTGCAATCTGTCTGTCTCTGTCTTTCTCTCTGTCTGTGTCTCTGTCTTTCTCTATTTGTCTCTATTTGTCTCTGTCTGTATGAATCTCTGTCTGTCTCTCTGTGTATGTCACTGTGTCTGTCTATGTCTGTCTCTGTCTGTATGAATCTCCGTCTGTCTCTCTGTGTATGTCACTGTGTCTGTCTATGTCTGTCTCTGTCTGTATGAATCTCCGTCTGTCTCTCTGTGTATGTCACTGTGTCTGTCTATGTCTGTCTCTGTGTCGGTCTCTCTGTCTGCCTCTTTATTTCTCTTTGTCTTTATATGTCTCCCCTTTGTCTCTGTCTGTCTCTGTGTCTGTATCTGTCTGTGGCTGGCACTTTGTCTCTCTGCAGTTTTTTATTCTGTCGTACTTGGAGGGCCACATCCACTGAGTGAAATAAAATGCCAGAAACAGGAAATATTTTACATTTGTTCCACTTTGCGATGTGGAGTTTTCCGGATAATTGAAACTCTGAGTGGCGGAGGGACGTTTCCTTTCCTTATACATAAGGAGCGATGATTTTCGTGGAAGGAGTGAGAAAGGCTCAGTGATTCGCCAGAATTGAAGTGAAGGAACAAGTAGAAAAGAAGAACAGGCCCAGAGGAGAGGAGAGGACGACACTGAGAAGTAATGAAGACAGTTCAATGTGTTGGTGGGATAAGCATGTTTTTCTTTGATGTCGATGGAGATGCAGGCAGAACACCTGTCCACCGTGACATACCTAAAATGTAGAAACACCTTGACCATGTACAGATTCAGTGAGCATAACTTTGACCAAGTATAGCCTCAGTGATCATGGCCTTACTATTTGGTGAGGCCTCCGCAACTGAGCTGTCTATCAGAAGAGACAGACCATGTGAACACTGCCCACAAAATGAAGTGGAATCTGAGCTGCACTTACTAACCTCCTGCCAAATGTATGACCAAATTAGAGGCTCATATTTCCCTTAGATCAAACACACGCATAAGACATTAACAAGACATATGCATCTGTTAGGCAAAATACCTTGTTGTCCAAACACAACTGGATGATTTAAGACCCCATGAGAAAAGCCAACCATTGGAGCCAAACCAGAATTAATCTATTTACTTTTCCCTTGCTTCTCTCACTAATAGCTATTTGTTACTACATGGTACAACGCTGATAATTCAACAATAAACAATTAGGTGCATTGTTGTTTAATATTTGGGATGCATCTATTTTAATTCACATTTGGTCTTATCTATTCTGTTTCAAGATGAAAACTAAAACACAGTCCTGTCTTATTGAGACCAGACCTAAAACCTGTGTAACAACAGAATTAAGACCAGACCTAAAACCTGTGCAAAAACAGAACTGAGACCAGATCTAAAACCTGTGTAACAACAGAATTGAGACCAGATCTAAAATCTGTGTGACAACAGAACTGAGACCAGATCTAAAACTTGTGTAACAGAAGAACTGAGACCAGATCTAAAACCTGTGTAACAACAGAATTAAGATCAGATCTAAAACCTGTGTAACAACAGGACTGACACCAGATCTAAAACCTGTGTAACAACTGAACTGAGACCAGAACTAAAACCTGTGTAACAACAGAACTGAGACCAGATCTAAAACCTGTGTAACAACAGGACCAAAACAAAAACTGAAACAAGCAGAATAGCGGCAGGACACAAAAAAATTTGCAAATCCATGCAGATGATTAATGTCCAGTCTCTCACCCCATCCATTCCTGCCGCCAGCCCCGGCCACGCAACATTACCAGCCACAGGGCAGGAGATGGAACGTCCCTCCACAGGGAATGTGCATCTATGTCATGCATTGAGAGAAGGCAATAACAGTTAGGAATTAAGAAGTTTGATGGTAATGACACACGCGCACGCAAACTCACACACAGACAAACAGACACACAGTTTCAGTTTAACCTCTCTAAACATACAGCTGGACTTATTCTGCGTTAAAAGGGATCGATGGTGTATTAAGTTGTGGATACTATTTATGGGAACAAAATGACGAGCTAGCCGTGCCTGTAGCCGCGGTGTAATCAAACGTCTTACTTATTGTGCTGTGTGTATTTTATAGAAAGTGAATTCAATCGTGAATTAGACCTTTGTGTGGATGTGTGTGTGTGTGTGTGTGTGTTGAACGCAACATTTGTTAAATGCTAAAAGAAAATACCAATGACTGTATGTGATGAACAGGGCATTTCACAATCTTCGCTTGCCCATGTTATTAATTTACATTGATTAACATCCTTGTTGATTAGCAGACACTCTGCCTGCCTCCCCAATGCCTCCCTATCCCCTGGGACCTGGTCCAAAAGAGGGCACTTCATAGTGAGTGTGAAGGCGTTTTGGATTCTCCCAAAGTTGGCTACCAGTTTCTGATTTTGTAGGAAGTCATTCGGGTGTTAATTCATTAGTCACTGACAGCAATGATGATCACAAAATAGTAATTGGCCCTTTTTCTCTTAAGAACAACATGCAAATATTGCCTCCCTCTCTCTCCCCCGTTCTCCCCCTCTTTCTCTCTCTCCCCCGTTCTCCCCCTCTTTCTCTCTCTCCCCTTTTCTCCACCTTCTTCTTCTCTTTCCATCTCTCTCTCCCTTTTCTTCTCTCTTTCTTATTGTTTTTTCTCTCCCATCTCCATGTCTCTCTGCCTCTGTCTCTCTTTGTCCATTTCTTTTACCCTTCCACATTATCTCCATCCTTCTGTCTACCTCCCTCCTTCCATCCTATCTCCCTCCCTCCCTCCCTCCCTGCCTCTCTCTCTGTCCCTGGGCAGAGGCAGGCAGGCAGGCTGGTCAGATGAATGGTTGTTTAATAACACCATGAGACTGAGTCTGTAGTATTGAAGAGGGATGTCCTGTCACTTCACAGCCTGTATTATTTACCCCGCCAGAATTCACAGGCCGGTCTTACACCCCGACATGCAGAAACACACACACACACACACAACGCACACACACAGCGCAAACACACAATGCTGAGTGATATCCTTTAGGATGATGTTGGTCAGGCCGGGGTCCGCGTCTGTCAGGTCCCAGGCAGAAGAAGTGTCTGGGTTGTGGCTGACGTTATTACATGTGTGGAGGCCAGGTGTAGCTTGCCAGGTTGTTCAGACAAATACTGCTGACCAGAAAAACAGTTCAGGGCTAAACACCCAAACACGCCAATACATGTTTACTATGGATTACTCATCATCACCTGATTTACCCAGGTTGACCCAGGATAGTTACTCACCCCCAGATTTAATCGGGTTGACCAATGATAATTAATCATCCCCAGCTTTACCCAGGTTGACCCAGGATAGTTAATCATCCCCAGTTTGACCCAGGTATACCCAGGATGACCCAGGTTGACCCAGGACATTCCTCTAGGGACACCCCTAGTCAAACTGAACCACAACCCAGTAATTACTGAGTCTAATGATGACACTTTGTACCACATCCTGATTGGCTCATGGAGGGTTGAGGAGACCTGAGGCCTAAGATGGATATGAAAGGATAGAGAGAGTGAGAGGGGGGTGGAAGGAAGGAGGAAGAGAGAGGAGAAGAAAGACGGGTGAGGAGAGGTGGAAGGAGGATGAAAGAGGGGAGAGGAAAGATGGAAGCAGGACGAAAGAGGGGAGAGGAGAGATGGAAGGAGGCAAAAGACGGGAGAGGAGAGATGGGAGGAGGAACCGAGAGGAGAAGAACAAGGAGGGAGGAAGGAAAGGTAATAATTATTCTGGGGCCATGGGTTGAGGTCCGAACAAGTGGGGCATCATCCTTAAGGAGATTAAAAGGTCTTATCAAGGTACCAAGGACTTTATAGAAGAAGAAAGAAAGGCTCTGTTATCGTGAAAAACATCAAACACACCTTTAGTTGTGCTAACTGCTCCCCTCTCAGTATTTCACCGGGGAACATTGTTGAAGGACTGTTGGTAAATTGGTGTTATTGTGAGGAGGATAATGTGGAGGGAGAAAAGAAAGTGAGGAGCAGAAGTCATGCCAGTGTTGTTTGCATGTGCAACATTTGCCTACACAAATTATTGTTGCATTGTGTGACCAAGCTATTTTTCATCTTGTGAATATGATATGCTAGAACATCTGTGTGTGTGTATGTGTGTGTATATGCAAGTTTTTGTGTGTGTTTGTGTGTATGCGTGTGAGTCTGTCTGTTTTTCGTGTGTGTGTGTTGGTGTGTGTTTGTGTGTGTTTTCTGTGTGTGTGTGTGT
>JACXGK010004505.1:0-37826 GCA_016801125.1 Novumbra hubbsi
CAGACAGAGTAGGAAACAGCAGTCAGACAGACAGAGGGAAGGAGACAGCAGTCAGACAGAGAGGAGACAGCAGTCAGACAGACAGAGGGAAGGAGACAGCAATCAGACAGACAGAGGGAAGGAGACAGCAGTCAGACAGACAGAGGGAAGGAGACAGCAATCAGACAGACAGAGGGAAGGAGACAGCAATCAGACAGACAGAGTAGGAAACAGCAGTCAGACAGACAGAGGGAAGGAGACAGCAGAGCTATATTTAGGAGAATGACAGAATCAATGGCAGCCGTAGTCCGCCAGGTTGAATAGATTAACTGTGATCAGATTTGGGAAAGCAGAGAACGGGGTATAATGGAAATCCATCATCATACTATGAAACTAAAGTGACTCTGTAAATCTAAACAATTACACAGTAAAAACAACAGCCCTTCATTTAATCTACCAAATGTGTAAAATGTTTCAAACAATAACCAGCATAATAATACTAGTCTTAAACACACCCGGCTTAAACACACTCGGCCTAAAGACACCCGGCCTAAAGACACCCGGCCTAAGGACAGCCTGTCTGAAGAAACCCAGACTAACAATACACAGCCTAATAATACCTGGTCAAAAGATACACAGCCTAATAATACCTGGTCAAAAGATACACAGCCTAATAATACCTGGTCAAAAGATACCCGGCCTGATGATACCCGGCCTAATAATACCCGGCCTAAAGATGCCCGGCCTGACAATACACAGCCTAATAATACCCGGCCTAAAGATACCCGGCCTGACAATACCCAGCCTAATAATACCCGGCCTGAAGATACCCTGCCTAATAATACCCGGCCTGAAGATACCCTGCCTAATAATACCCGGCCTGAAGATACCCAGCCTAATAATACTCGGCCTAAAGATACCCAGCCTAATAATACTCGTCCTAAAGATACCTATCTTAATTATACCCAGCCTAATAATATGCAGACAAAACCTAGAGACGAAAAAGACCCATCTTAAAGATAACAAAACCCAGACTTAATATACACAAACCAAAATGTAATGCACATGTAGAAGAGGAGTCAAGCTCTGTCAGGCAAGGTCTTAGATGTGTATACTGTGTCCCAATAATGACAGCAGTTCTAAAGATATAAAGCCGTTTTTTGTCCCTTTCAGTTTAATAGCAAGTGGGAATCATTCCACTGTAATGGTGGCTAGTCTGTGTTGTTGATTATCAGAATGATGTGGCTCTCTGTTATGAAATCTTCTCCTCAACGCCACACGATAAAGCAAAGGAAAGCTGAGCAAAACCAAACGAGAAGAAACAATCTTTGTTCAGTCACTAAGAGAGACTGTTATAAAAATAGAGACAAAATGACAGAGGGAGAGAGAGAGAGCGAGAGAGGGAGAGACAGACAGGCAGGGAGAGGCAAAAAGAAACAGAAAGATACACGAGGAAGAGCCAGAGAACGGAGAAAGAGATGTAATGTGAAATAATCAGATAGAGATGAAGAGCCAGGGAGAGGGAGAGATGGGGATCTGAGATAACCAGAGAGAGGACCAAAGGAGTGGGGAGGGGAAACACAATCCAGAGAGAAACCAGAGAGAGACCAGAGAGAGGAACCATGGACCATGGAGAGAAACCAGAGAGAGGACCAAAGGAGTGGGGAGGGGAAACACAATCCCTCAGCTCTGTATCAGGAGCTTCTGCGGGTAATGACATCCCAGGCTATTACCGAGGAATATCACACGTGCACTCTCATGTGTTAGTGCACATTAGCGGTACGGAGACAAGGACTGTGCTCCAAACCGTGTGAGACAGCAGAGGCCTACTCTCTAGGTGGCCGGGTGCCTTGTGAGACAGCAGAGGCCTACTCTCTAGGTAGCCGGGTGCCTTGTGAGACAGCAGAGGCCTACTCTCTAGGTAGCCGGGTGCCTTGTGAGACAGCAGAGGCCTACTCTCTAGGTAGCCGGGTGCCTTGTGAGACAGCAGAGGCCTACTCTCTAGGTAGCCAGGTGCCTTGTGAGACAGCAGAGGCCTACTCTCTAGGTAGCCAGGTGCCTTGTGAGACAGCAGAGGCCTACTCTCTAGGTAGCTGGGTGCCCATGTGAGACAGCAGGGAGGTTATTCCTAGGGCAGAAAGCATCGTCTTATACCAGAATACTCAAATGTAGTATTGAAGCGCTGTCTGTACGATTTACAGATTCACTACTTCCAATCTATTTATAGATTCACTACTTACGATTCTGTTTAATTAAGTGGCCTTGAGCTATAGACCTATAGACTTGAATTTGGGCTTGAACCAAAACAACGATTCAGCCTTTTCACCCCCTGTCCCTTCCCACCTGGCTCTAGAACACCATCAATGTATTTAAGAGATTTCAAATTGTAATTCGACGAATGTCTTCTCAGCTCTGCCCTTGTGGCTGTGTCACACCCATAAGGGAAATGAGAGGTCTAATGCCTCTGTGCCTGTATTACAGACAGGAAGCAGGAAACTACTCGCCAACGATACTTCGAGGAGGGAGAGCAATTTGGCAGGAAGCTGTTAAACATTTCAGAGAAGCAACGCTTAGATATTAAGAGGCCAAGCCTCACCAGTCCCCCTCCCACCATGGTGGATACAGCCGTCAAGACGAGAGTGTCTTTCCGTGCAGCGTTAAGTGTTTTTGAACAACTGGAAGAAAATTCTCTAAACCAGTTATTCAATCAATTATAACCATTAGGACATCATCGGGAGTCTGTCTCCTTTTGAACATCCTCGGTCACAGATCCACAACCGTCTCCCTGCCTATTTAAACCTCATTGGCCTAATGAGCTGTCAATCGCCTGCCCATTTCCTCCCGTCCTTAACATGAATTAATAATTATGTGGAAGGCCAATCAACCCTCCGAGCCTGGTTCCTCTCTAGGTTTTTTCCTAAAATCCCGCACCCATAGGGAGTTTTTCCTAGCCACCGTGCTTCAACACTATTGCGTGCTCCTGGGGGTTTCAGGCTGGGTGTCTTGTAAAAGCTTTGTGACAACTGCTGAATTAAATATATTTGACTGATTCAAACTACGACTTTCCTCACAAGATAGGCTTACACCTTTCAGTAGTAGAAGTCTGTGGGTACAAAACAATTATTTTCAGTAAAGACGCAACATAATTTTTTGTTTGAATACCAGCCAGAGACGACGGAGAATAGGTTTGGGTTCTTGAATGTGCTCTTGCCAGAGTCACAAGAGAAAACAATAGGCCACAGCTAGCAATGACGTGTCTGACTTTAGCATCATGTGCTGTTGCTTCTCACTGAGCTACGGGGGCTGGACCGTTCTCCTGGGGCACTGTGCCTTTTTGACTGCCAGGCGGCTGTTCAATGTGATTTAGTCCCTTGAGGCGTGCCACTTCCAGGTTTACATGTTTCTATTATATTAGCAACATGGTCTTAGTCAACATCATGCACTGAGTGGTTTCACGTCCACTGGACTCTCCCGTTCGATCAGTCAATCAATTCACGTTTCTATATGCAAGACACAGAGCTTTTATTGGCCTGACGACTCCCTTTCGGGCCAAAGGCTGAATTTGGGGAGCCCCAACCTTTTTGTGTTCCTTTTATCACTGACTATGATGAAAGCCACTTCATTGACTGAAGTGTACTTACTACTAATGTGTTGTGTGGCGCCCCCCCCCTAGACATCCTAAGACGAATTCTCGGACTGATATTTGCCTTCGATGAAAGGCTCTGCCAAATGACTAAAATGTCAAATATAATGGCTGGCAGAAGGTTACAGGAGGTATTTTCTTCCCGGCAGGAGATCCCGTTACCGTGTGTCATCCGGTTAGACGCGTGTCATCCCGTTAGACGTGTGTCATCCGGTTAGACGTGTGTCATCCCGTTAGACGTGTGTCATCCCGTTAGACGCGTGTCATCCCGTTAGACGCGTGTCACCCCGTTAGACGCGTGTCATCCCGTTAGACTTGTGTCATCCCGTTACTGTGTGTCATCCCGTTACCGTGTGTCAGCTTAAGTGTTCTGCATGTTAATGTCTCATCCCCTGTGTGTCTCGGTGACAGAAAGCTGTACGGACTTCCTGGCAGCTACTGGAAACTACGCTAAACCCGAAGTCACCACTCTGACCTGAAAAAGCTGATTGGACACATGGACGTGAACCAGGGTGCAGCATTGAAGGACACCGGCGTGAGATTCAACTCCAGGTCCTCTCCTCCTTCTCTTACTGACGGGATGTTCTGGATCCTTCCTGACGTTCTGGAAAGAGAACCCTTGTCTTTCTGTAAACAGTCCCCAAACTCTGTGGTAGTATCTGATGCTTTAGGAGGTCTTGTTATGTGGGTGTAAAATCATCTATGGTTTTCAAGCATTTTTGCATGTATTGTCTTGCACGATATAGCACTATATCACGCTGAAGAGAAATAACATCGGAGACATCTCTAGTGGAAGAGTGTTTTGAATATCTGAAGGAACTTCTCTGTAGTGCATAGGAGTTGCAAACAACCTACAATATTGGAACATTGCATTATTTAGAAACTTTTACTTTGGAATTTGCAAAAATTATTTAAAACATTAGAAAGTTAGTCATTTTGGCAGAAACTTAAATGAAATGTAAAATATCTCTGCCATTTTTTAATTCATGGCCATCCTAAAATTTAAGAGTTAGTAATAATATATGTAAATAATAATTTATTCATAACTGATATTTAAAGACTAATTAGCAATGAAAATGCCACTAGTAGTTGACATTATATATTTTTTGAAAATCATACTGAAGACATCATGAATACAACCAGATTAAAGGAGTTTATTGTTATTAGACCGTTCGAATGTTATGATAACATGGAAAAGTACAAAATAAAAGGACTCCGCTACTTATTAATTCCCTTTATCTGGTAATTTATCGCTAAATTAGGAACTTAGGGCAACATAGTTGAGAACTTTTATTTTGTACCTTTTTACCTATTATGGCAGGAAGAGGTTTTTAAAAAGGCTTTTCTAGTGTTAAAATACAATAAAGTTCATGATCAGTTCATAGTTGATGTCCTGAGCTAAAACAACATTTGGTGTTACTGATATAAAAAAAATATTCTGGCTTTCATCCGTGTAACATAGTTGGTAACTAAAATACAACAGATATGTGTACAGCTATTGTGTGAAGAAGTATGATTACAACTTACAAGCTAAAATCCGTGTGTCATGTCATCTTACGCCCCAATAAAAGAGTCCAAGACAGTTCCAGTTTTGTTTTTATTACTTAAACATAGCAGGTGGACAGGGCCGGCTTGGTGCCAGCTGAGCTATGTTTGATAGGCAGTCTAGACAACCAGGGAGCCCAAGGAAGCTGTGTAAATCAGCTTTGACATACAACAGGCCATAGTCAACCACTAGTGTGGGACCGTAACCGCTCGCTCTGCCTTCCTCTCACACAGTGTCCTGAATATCCTTCCATGACAAACTTAAAAAATGCAAGGAAAATATTTATATTTTTTTTTATTCAAAGGAATAGAGTCAAAGTAGCAGCATTTGACTGTTTAAACCTCTGCTGCGGTTCACAAAGTGTCTTCACATCCTTGTAAAAAATAATAAAAATGAACAGATTAACTAATGAAAAAAGTTGCAAGTGCTGTACCTTGAGACAAGATGCAAGCAGATTGTAAAGCAGAAGGTAGCATGTGACTGAAGTAATTCACACTGCTTGTCACAAAAGATAAAGTGACCTGGGTAGAAACACAAGTGCTATTGTGTTCCCACAACGTTGGTGTTAGTGTTCCATTAATACATTTGCTAGTTGAAGCGGGACCAAGCTGTGGGCGGTCATATGAGTGGGAAGAGGCCCACGTCAACACCATTAGTGAAGTTGTTGAGACCCATATATCCACGCATAATGTGACATCATCTGACCGTTCCAGTTGTGCCTATGTGATGGAGCTTTTCGTGTAATACAGTAACGTGACACGCCTTAGAGTTGTTCCTGTACACGCTTATGTTTGTTCTTTCAGATCCTGGCTCTTTGGGTTTCCAGGTGGTTTGATAATCTATGTATGTGTTGCCAATGGGGGGTGGGTCCTGCAATATTGCATTTCTAATGGCAATCTCTTTCTGATCATCTGTCCAAAAGTAGTTGACTGTCACTGTGTAAGAAATACGATGATGTGACCGAGGACTGTGTGTTTAATTCACGTGGTGACCTCAAGGAAAGTTTTCCAGTGAAATGTATTTTGGGGGGTCGGTGGGGTCTTTGATTCATTTATCTCCCTTTGATAGAGTTACAATGTGTCAGTGGGTTTTTTGAGGTACAGAAATTTGTAAAAAGAAATGCAGCCAGTTCAAGGGTTTTTGCAGTGTTTCTCCTTTATGTACTTCTGTCCACAACCTTAGTCACACATGAAAATGAAAGGACTTCACAAATCTTTGTCCAAATAGAATATTCTTTTGGGGAATTCTTCTTATTTAGTATTTTTCTTTCAACCATAGTTGCCTTATGTTTATTATACAGAATATTTTCGTTTAAATTCTCCCCATTTTACCTTTTCTGACACGAAAGTCTGTATATAAAAGCACAGTTGTACGTAGCCAGGGGCGGATTGGCTATCTGGAATTTTGGGCAGAAAGAATGAAATAAATTCTTTGTGCAAAGGATTGTTGTCTGGCTGATATTCTGACCGGAAAGATAGTAAAGCGCCAATGTGTTCAAAATGCCAGGGCAGATATCCAGTCCCAGTTTGCCCCTGTATGTAGCACAGTCACAAGTGACTATATACCCAAATACTGAAGAATGATCATATACAAAACATGTTAACTGCACAGTTATTATAAATAAATAAGCCTATATAAAGATTATTTTATTTTGATTATTTAACTTGTTCTGCCAACTGTATACAGCCTCCTTTCCACTTTTTATGTTAGGTTTCAGCAGGGGTGAACGAAGACAACACATGGGCCTGCCACAAAGGAATGAGTGACTCCAGCATCTGTGAGTCCTGTTCTGTTTCCATGGGTTTTCTCGCCTTGAATAAACTGGTTTAAATGGACCTGCGTTGTTAATCAATGCAGTCTTTGAAGTTGAACAGTTGTTTTTGGGAACAAATGCTGTGACACAGTCAGATGGTTGTGTTAAAAGCAATGCAATTGATATCTTGTACTATGTAGGCATGTGTTTCAATGCAGGAATACAAATAAAATGGATTCACCTTATGATAAGATATCTTCATGTGTACCAGTTTGTCGCTTTTCTTCATCTTCAGCTGTTTTTGTCTATGCACTATATCCGCGTCCAACAGCCTTTATGTATTTACACTTAATTTCTATTGGACCGAGTGACCAATGATTAGTCTTAGATTGTCTGGGTTGTCTGTTCTCAGTGTATGTATGTACAAATGAAACATCTGAATTTCACAAGTGGCATAACAGCAAAATAGTCTGACGGCAACAGGTTTAGGCCATAACGTTGCGGTTCTGTTGTTTTTGCGATAATGTGAAAAGTGCAATATTGCTAATATAAATTAGTGTTAGTGGATCCGCTATCTAAGTAAATAACTAATAAGAATAATAATAATAATTAATAATAATGAGTAAGTAAGTAAGTAAGTACAAATCCTGTTGTTCTGGCCATGTAAATATTGCTGTGGGACAATGTTTGGCTAGGTGAAAGGTGCTATACTGTTAATATAAATGAGTGTAAGTAGAGCCCCCTAACACTATTCAAGTAAATAATTAATACTTATTTGAATAATATATAATAATAATTAATGAGTATTTGTGTTCCCAAAACAGTGGTTGGGGTGTTTGGAGAGTCTCAATGACTTGTGTGTTTCATAAATCCTTTTTACACAAGCTGTTACAACATGCTTATACTGATACCTAGCCTAAAACCTCACAGCTAGATAAAACCTATCAAGAAACCTTAAGAGGGAAGATTTGGGATGACTCACCAAACCGTGGTGAGTAAGGTCAGGCTTCTCTGCTACTTCGGTCTAGGCATAGATTTAGAAAGGTCATAGGAAACATGCCACAGCATTGAACGTTCCCAGGAGTAGAGTGAGCTTCATCATAGCGAAATAGAAGAAGTTTTGAACCAACAAGCTTCTTCATAGAGCTGGTTGTCCCACAAAATCATGTAACCAGGCAAGAAAGGCCTTGGTCAAGGATATGACCAAGAACCCAGAGGCCCCTCTGACAGAGCTTCAGGGGTTTTCTCCAGGAGGACATCCATCCCTGTACCTTTATGGTATCTCGATGGAAGATGATCCTGAGTTCATTGCATATGACCTAAAAGACCTGAAAGACTCATTGGTCTTATAAGGCTAAGATCAAACAATTTGGCCTGATGGTCGAGTGCTACCTCTGAGGAGGGTATCGGGCGTGGCCGGGTCTCTGAGGAGCGTATCTGGCGTGGCCGGGTCTCTGAGGAGCGTATCTGGCGTGGCCGGGTCTCTGAGGAGGGTATCCGTCGTGGCCGGGTTTCTGAGGAGCGTATCGGGCGTGGCCGGGTCTCTGAGGAGCGTATCGGGCGTGGCCTGGTCTCTGAGGAGGGTATCGGGCGTGGCCGGGTCTCTGAGGAGGGTATCGGGCGTGGCCGGGTCTTTGAGGAGGGTATCTGGCGTGGCCGGGTCTCTGAGGAGCGTTTCGGGTGTGGCCGGGTCTCTGAGGAGGGTATCTGGCATGGGCGGGTCTCTGAGGAGCGTATCTGGCGTGGCCGGGTCTCTGAGGAGGGTATCGGGCGTGGCCGGGTCTCTGAGCAGTGTGCCGTTTTCATTACTGCCAACAACCTGATAGTTCTTGACTCATTATGCTTGTTTACACATTGCTATCTGTTGACAGTGTTACAATTGTGATCATTTCAGTTTTGTCATTGAATAGCAGTGTTTTCTACATGACACTGTCATCAACTGTGCTTTACAAAGATAGCTGTGTGTTGAGTTTAAAAACAAATGTTTGAAAACAGGTGCTTTGGTCTTCTGGAATTTAGCTAAATGTTTTTGTGTGTGTTGTTCACATAATATAAATGAATAAATAACATTGTTGGAAATGTTGTGTGTGTGACACAGTTTGTCACATCACTCATTTGCAGTCAATGGATTCAGTCGGTGATTGTCTTACAAGCCCCGCCTTCCCAAAGAGGGTTGTCATGGCAACATTGAACAGTTTCCATGGAGAAGTGCTAATCAGTTCCACACGCAAGGGCTCTTCAGTTCCGCACGCAGCCGGCCTGAGGGTTTAATCTCCTGGTAGACGGTGGACATGATCTGGCCTGAAGGGTTTTATCCCCTGGAAGACGGTGGACAGGTGGGTGTGTTGTGTGTACGAACGGTTCACCACCTTAGTGGAGACCAAAGATCACCCCAAAGAATATTGGGTGGAGGACAGATGCAGATTCACTCACTCCTCCTCTACCTCCGTCCCTCTACTCCCTCCTCCTCTACCTCCATCCCTCTACTCCCTCCTCCTCTACCTCCATCCCTCTACTCCCTCCTCCTCTACCTCCATCCCTCTACTCTCTCCTCCTCCACCTCCACCTGCTACCCAAAGGCATTTCTTAAATACAATACAAAAAAATAACCAAACACCCCACTGACTGATGCTGATGATAATTCTCTCCACATCTGTTGGCTCTCATTGTGGAAAGACACTTACTAACATCTAAAAAAGTGAATAGTTGTGCTGGCAAAGCTCAGATATCTTCAAAGCCCTTTACATTGTTTCAGAGAGCATTGGAACCCCCCTGCTGTGAGGAAGGTAAGGAGCATTTATTGTCTGTTCTACACCTCTGGGTCAATAACAATTAATTGTCACCGCCTCTCTGAATCTCCCAAGTCGTCTCCATGACAGCCCTACTCCATCCCACCTGTCCCTAGCCTCCTACGACACTACGCCGCGTTGGGCCCACGGAAGGAAGGAGGAGAAACCGAGAGGAACACAATGCTGTGCACTGTAACCATGGGGACACTGCCCATCACCGCTGCTGTCCGAGCATTGAGCACCGGCCTCATCTGGAGCACAAGGGCTGATTGGTGGTGCAAATTGATGGTTCACGGTGACTTCCCCGGGGCTGTTAGATAGTTCACTGTGACTTCCCCGGGGCAGTTAAATGGTTTATAGTGACTTCACCGGGGCAGTTAGATAGTTCATGGTGACGTCACTGGGGCAGTTAGATGGTTCATGGTGACTTCCTTGGGGCAGTTAGATGGTTCATGGTGACTTCACCGGGGCAGTTAGATGGTTCATGGTGACTTCCCTGTGGCAGTTATATGGTTCATGCTGACTTCACTGGGCCAGTTAAATGGTTCATGGTGACTTCACTGGGGCAGTTAAATGGCTTATAGTAACTTTGCCTGGGCAGTTAGATAGTTCACAATGACTTCCCTGGGGACTTGATCTCACTGTCACTGGTCAGATGCTCCATACACAACATTCAGTAGACTTCTTACAGCCTCTTTTTTGACGGTCAGTCGGTCGTTCAGTCAAGTTGGTCACATAGAGTTACTCCCCAAACTCCCTGGCGCCCGACACAGCCTTTCGTGCTTGCCAGGTACAGGCACATGCTTTTTGTACCTCAAGACCAAAATGGGACAGTAAAAGATAGTATAGATGCACGTACATCACAAAAGCTGTTTTAATCCAGACATTACGAGGTGTCTTTTAGGTTCAGATGGGGAACAACGGATGTAAATAAGATCATGAAGTACATTATTTATTGGTCCATTGGTGTACAGTAGCAAACAGGACATTAACTCATGAAGCACATCATTTATGGGTACACTGGTGTACAGTAGCAAACAGGAAATAAGCTCATGAAGCACATCATTTATGGGTACACTGGTGTACAGCAGCAAACGGGAATTCCACTGTTTATGCTTGCAGCAGATAATGTCTACACACGAACAAATGTTTGAGAAAAATAATGATTTCCCTTCTTCTTGTTCCTATAATGTATATTCATCCAGTCATGTTGTCCCAGAACAGCAGAGAACAGGCTGAGAAAAGACAGAGAAAGATATCCACCTAAAGCAACAAGACACAATCGTCTGTGAAGAGCAGAAGGACAATTACTTCTCGGTTGAAACACCTAAAAGGAAATAACTGCCATTGCAGTTGTGTCTGTTGTCCGGCAGGAAATGCACTCAGGGGTGTGTGTGTGTTCCGAGCAACAGGATCTAATTCTCACCGGAGAAGATAATGGACATCACCCTTCGCTCTACCGCTCCTACTGTGACTTCCCAACAATCGCGTGGCGCTTGGGAGGAAACGGGGATGGGACCTTCCTCACCGTCAACCTCCATTTACCGACTGTGCCGTTGAAACACCAGGAAGGCACAAAGGGCAGGGGAATTAAGGAACTGAACCACAGATATTTGGATCAATGATTAGATGCTTGTGTCTCCTCAGTAGTAGTGTGCTTTGTACATGGGCTGTGAAGCTCCCAGCCATTACTAGGGCTAGCCTTGTGGATTTGTAGGCTAGCCTTGTGGATTTGTAGGCTAGCCTTGTGGATTTGTAGGCTAGCCTTGTGGATTTGTAGGCTAGCCTTGTGGATTTGTGGGCTAGCCTTGTGGATTTGTGGGCTAGCCTTGTGGGTTTGTGGGCTAGCCTTGTGGGTTTGTGGGCTAGCCTTGTGGATTTGTGGGCTAGCCTCTTTGGATTTGTGGGCTAGCCTCGTGGATTTGTGGGCTAGCCTCGTGGATTTGTGGGCTAGCCTTGTGGGTTTGTGGGCTAGCCTTGTGGGTTTGTGGGCTAGCCTTGTGGGTTTGTGGGCTAGCCTTGTGGGTTTGTGGGCTAGCCTCGTGGATTTGTGGGCTAGCCTCTTTGGATTTGTGGGCTAGCCTCGTAGATTTGTGGGCTAGCCTTGTGGATTTGTAGGCTAGCCTTGTGGATTTGTAGGCTAGCCTCGTAGATTTGTGGGCTAGCCTTGTGGATTTGTGGGCTAGCCTTGTGGATTTGTGGGCTAGCCTCTTTGGATTTGTGGGCTAGCCTTGTGGATTTGTGGGCTAGCCTTGTGGATTTGTGGGCTAGCCTTGTGGGTTTGTGGGCTAGCCTCTTTGGATTTGTGGGCTAGCCTCTTTGGATTTGTGGGCTAGCCTTGTGGGTTTGTGGGCTAGCCTCTTTGGATTTGTGGGCTAGCCTCTTTGGATTTGTAGGCTAGCCTTGTGGGTTTGTGGGCTAGCCTTGTGGGTTTGTGGGCTAGCCTCTTTGGATTTGTGGGCTAGCCTCTTTGGATTTGTGGGCTAGCCTCTAGATTTGGGGGCTAGCCTCTTTGGATTTGTGGGCTAGCCTCTTTGGATTTGTGGGCTAGCCTTGTGGGTTTGTGGGCTAGCCTCTTTGGATTTGTGGGCTAGCCTCTTTGGATTTGTTGGCTAGCCTTGTGGGTTTGTGGGCTAGCCTCTAGATTTGGGGGCTAGCCTCTTTGGATTTGTGGGCTATCCTTGTGGGTTTGTGGGCTAGCCTCTAGATTTGGGGGCTAGCCTTTTTGGATTTGTGGGCTAGCCTCTTTGAATTTGTGGACTAGCCTCGTGGATTTGTGGGCTAGCCTCTTTGAATTTGTGGACTAGCCTCATGGATTTGCAAACGGAGACCTTTTCCAACTTTAATACTAACAACTCCAACCTAATGCAGCCTAGTAACATGGTGTGTTCTCGCGTATAAACTATCTGCTTAGGGTAGATTTCACTGTTTCCTCTCTGAAAGAACAGAACGTTCTGTCATACTTCCCCACCTCAGCCTTCTCCAAACACTGTTGTTGTTTCACCTGTAGAATCTCACGCTAATTAGTGTGCTTCCATGCCCATTTGGTTTTATGCTGCAGGCTGAACACAACCCCCCCCCCCCCCCCCCAAAATGAGTAGGTTGGTCTTCACGTCTGGCTGAGTTCGTCCCATGTGAGTTTGTCCATGGCTTCTGGGGTTGTTAACGATTTACTTTCTTACCTGGAGGTGGTTTTGTCACCACCCAATTAGCAAGGTATCTAAAAAACTTCTGACTAGCAACTTCAACATAGCATGTCTACGGCAACATGTCCAGACTTACGTCCCGTTGTTTAAGTATGCTGTTGACCGTTGCCATTATTATCCAAACTCAGTGCTCTTTTGTATGGCCACTTTCTAAACGTAGATACTTTATTTACTCGTTTTTTTAATAGATGCCTTGTTCAGGAGAATGCCTGCGACTCATTACGTTTTGCACATGATCTTGTAAATATGACAAATAAACACATATTTGATCAGAAAGGAACACGATTCACTGGTAGTGTGTTGAATCCTGCCAAGAGTAAAAAACAGGAAGGCTGTCAAAAATGTACAGAAAGTGAGTCATATTTTCCGTCAGGCATCTCATTAGTACCCAACTCAGCTAGTGGGTCTAGTAGCCCACTAGCCATATTGTGGATGGATCATACTTGGTGGAAGGGAAATAAGGACACAGCCTAGGTAGGTAGTCCGCTGCGAATACTATACAAAAATACTCTGACCATTTATGTTGTCAGAATGAAGCAATCATTGAGTCCCTGGATATTGATGAATAACAGGATGTCATGAATATTAATATCTGTTTTATACTACTCTATATGTGGATACGGAAAAAGGTTTGGCGCTAAAAGCCACAAAGTGCGTTTATTGCTTCAAAACAAGGAGAGATTTCTCCACAAGCTATTTCTGAATGCTTTGCTCTGGTTAGTTGAGGTCAATGGAGATGATGACTGTGAGGTCAATGGAGATGATGAAATAAAAGAATACCCATTTTGTTGCTAATTGTCCGGCAGCAATCACTTTCTTTAACCTTGTAACTGTAGAGTGTGGCCACACTAAGTGGATGTTGAATTAGTGATGACCTTAATTCTCAACACACAATGGCTGCAGCGTGTGAGTGTGTGTGTGTGTGTTCTCATGGTCTTGTGTGCATTTGATGAGATCTTCCCTTCCCAGGTAACATAGGATTTCCTGTTAAGAATCAGGGGGGGCAACTAGTTTTTTATCATGTACCTTCTGGATGGGGAAAATCATGCAAATTGCTACTAACAGTCTGATTTAATATATGCCCTTGAATTACAGAAGATTAGACTGTGAGGAATCAGTACTAATTTGGTGGTTCAGTCTTAGGAATTCATTACTCATATGTTGTGTCTGGATAATTCAGACTTCTTTTTATTAGCTTTGGAAAGACAGATTCATGTCCCCGCAAAATGAGCGCTGGGTTGACGATCACACCTTTTAATCAGCGTCCCGACATACCTTCCAGGGAGAGTCGCTCACTATCCACCTATACGAACACACATGACTTGAGAATAGGTTTGCCCTAACGTTGTTGTAGGGTTAAATAAAGAACCCAGGATCAGTCTGTGTCAAGTCAATTTGGAGTGAAAAGAGAGAGTGTTAACGCAGCGTTGCAAGTGTCTCCTTGCCAGGTGTCGGTATGAGACCTCTGTCTACTTTCCTGTGTGAACACAAACTGCATGTTCTTGGCTTGTCTGAAATATTAAGAAGTGACTAATAAAGGCAAAAGGGCACGGGTTGTTTGTTTACTCCAGAATAAAAGAAGAGAATACAGCAGCCTCTGTGCTCACCTCTCACCCATCCTGAGGCCACTCCCTCTATTCCTGGTGTGACCCGTAAATCAGGAAGAGAGCAAAGCCCTGTTTGCTGGCAGAGAAGGGTGGAGGGAACCTGTGGGAGTTTGTGTTTCTGAATTAACAATATAACAATATGATATACCAGGGACAGAAATGACATAACAACATAATAACATGACATAATAGGGACAGAAATGATATAACAATATAACAATATGATGTACCAGGGACAAAAGGGCAAAAGTTTAAGTTCGGGTTTGGGTTATACATTACCGGTTTGGTTTAGGCATTAGGGATAGGTTAGGTTATTAAGTTAAGGTTAAGTTATTCAAGTTAGTGTAAGACGTGTATCTTATAGTTTGGAGAACCGGTAAGAGATGGATGCTGTTAATCATTTTGCCCAGAACCACTCAATTATCCGGATATTTTTTATACAGCACCTCCAAAATAATTAAGCATGGATGGCATTTCAAATATATTTCTTATTATCTTGATGTTACACTCACAATATGCAAGAAATCCCATTTTTAATTTAGGAAAAGTTATTCTGTGAATATGCAAAGTGTTAACCTTCTCAGAAACAAAGTGAATAATTGGTGGCCCCAGAATATGTGCCAAATCTAATAGAAATGTTTGTTTGTAGTCATCAGAAAACTTTTAAGTGGTTTCTTACTAGAGTATACAATTTATCCCTCATGAAATACAGTATCCAAAATGTATGCCTGTTGGTGTACACAGACTATCATAACCTATGCTCTATTCAGTGCAGTTGGAGAAGACAAAGATCTTTTGGAGCCCCAATAAACCGCATAGTTAACTGGGAAAATGTAGCCCTCAGCACCAGTTTTCCCACCTGTCTCCACTCTCTAGGGTCTCTCAGGGTTCCTTGCACATGGCTATTTGAACCCCACCCCTAAATAGAACACAGTACAGGCCCTGAATCGTGCCCTCTTGCGGTGAGGCCATTCTGCCAGGGTCTGAGGAGGTTTATGCCTGGATTCAAGCCGAAAGCAGGTTATGACACTGTGGCTTTAAACGTCAATTTACAGTTGAGCCAAACATGTGCAGCTTGTACAGCGAACAGGATCTCTGCACACTACGTGACACAGGCTTCGTGAGTAACAACGCCCTGGGATTGAATCCAGCCGGTAGTAATGGCTGTTTGGAAACCCTTATTGTCACATAGATGCATTAGCGCTGTCTGAGATCTCAGCACTGGCACAAATTACCCCTGCCACAGTGAAAAGACAATCAGGGCCAAAACACACACACACTCATCCATCCGTCTCAGAGAAAAATAGAGTTATTACGTTCTGCGGACAGGACGGCTTCAGCTGCCTTTTAAACTGTTGGATCCAATCTCCTACAGCCTAGTCACTGGTGCTAAGTGACTGTTCTGTACACAAAGAACCTACACGCACACATGTTAAATTAGCTATGGGGAAACCAAAGTGCATCGTCCATAAAATATTCCTACTTTTACTGATCCTAAGCCTAAATCTTTGTTTAACTCTAAACCTTTATCTTAACCTCAACAACCTAAAATGGATGCCACAATTTGACCTAGACCTAATTCCCAAACCAAATAGGTAACTCTTAACTATAACCCTAATTCTAATCCTACCACTAACCCCCATTTGTAAATGTTGACATAAACCTAACACTGAAAAATGTATTTTGTTCAAAATGGAGAAAAGCCACATTAGCAAAATATTTATGATTTTTCCAGTGTTTGGGAACATGGTTTTTCTCATGGGCCTAATCTAGACCTCAGAGTGATGTGAAACCAAACAACAAACTGTCTGTAAAGAACAAGTTCTTTTTGATGGCCTGAGTTTAATCCGTAGTCAGCCTTGCCCCATTACCCATAGCCTGAGATGAGTCAACAATGTGTGGGTGTTGTGTGTGTGCGTTTCTTCATGTCTCTATGTTATTATGTAGATGAATGAAGTTCCACTAGAGCAGGAACTGCTTCTGAGAGTGTTGACTTGATAGTCAGGTCGTGTCCGTCCCTGTCAACAGTGTTACAGTTTATCCGGTCGTCTTTGAACAGGCTCTTTTTTGGGGTATCCTGTCAACAGAAATAGCGTATACCAAACACGCACCGACATACATGAATACGAAGACACAAACGCTAGCACGCGCTTATGATCGGATTCCCATCATCACAGTTAATTGCGGAGATCAAGGTTCCAGGTCCAGGTGTTCATTTGTTTACGCGACAATAAAATAAGCGCGTGTTTGGTTGTTCGGGAGTTTTTGTTTGCGTATGTGGGACAGAGTGTAGGTTCCGTGCCAAGAGGCTACTTCCCATTTTCCCACTGTACGTCCAGCTAATCTCAAACCTCGGAAGAGGCCCCTTTGGCAGCAACAAACATGTTTCACACTTGAAATCCCGCTGCTTCCCGTCAGGAAGGACTAAAGACATTTGCGACATGAGGGTGGAAAGCAATGAGTAATATTCTCACGCCTATTGCCGTTTCAACGTCTGTCCAGACAAAGAGCCTATCAGTCGTCTACGTCAGGCATAGTGACTCCGGATTGGCCACCCAGGAATTACGGGTGTGGGGAACAAGTAGACCAATCCAGTAAATAGTCAAGTAGACAAATCGCACTGTCGTCGACCTGTGATCGCGGTCTTGTCCGCGCATTCAAGTATGTAACTAGAAGATGACACCGTTTTAACAGCGTTTCTTGGTTTAGTTACCCCTCTGTCTGGCCTGGGGGAAAGATAGTCGGGTATCTTCATAGTGAACCACACCCAGATTTCTCTTTAACCAGGGGTATGATTTCTGACCACCAGGTAACCTGTAGCGTTTTATTGCAAAAAGTTACTTCTTCCTGAGTGCACTTAACGTTGTTGGTATGCAGACATATCTTATTTCTACGTGGAATAATAATAATTGATTGCATTTGTAAAGCGCTTTTCATTATAGAGGAAGAATCTCAAAGTGCATGAAAAAAACAAGAAACTAGAAAATGATATTAAATTAATAAAATAACTATTAGCTGAAAATGAATTAACAAATATACAGAGAATGTATACAATAAGCTATATGGATAATACAGTCAACAACATTGGAATACATTTACAGGATACAATCACACATCTCACTTTTAGGAGCGACCATTGTAGCGCTGCAACAAATGCCACTTTAAATATATCTAATCATCTAAAAAATATTTTTAAATGATTTAAGAAAGATACCAAAAATATTTGATATATATAGCTAACTGTCTCAAATTAAGATCCCAATGTCGAAGCGTGTGAGGCAGTAGAACGGTAAACCAGGAACTCGATCCGGCTACTAAACCGTAACTCATGTGTTTTTTCCTGTTGAAAGAGATGAGAAGAGATGTGCGTGACTCTTCCTGTGTACCACGGTGAGAAAACAGTCTCGGTCGCTTAACCCCTAAATGACCGGGACTACCTAAAGGTACGTTCAATCCAGCATTTTTTTCGGGATATTTCAAAACATCAATGCCGGTGACTGACACTATGTACCATGAAAACGGACACTTCAGACCGTGATGTGATTAGAGGGGGATATCGCTACACCAGATGACCAATAAGAGTGATTCAACATTATTAAGGCTGGGCGTGGACCTTCTCTATATCTCATTATGTCTTATACTTGTTTGAGTAGTGTCTCCCTATTCTCTTCATTCAATATTTTAGCACGTTATTTATTTATTTAGCACTCTTCCCACTTTGGCCTCCGCGAGGGAGTATCATATCAGCGTCGATAACTCATTCCTGACGGGCTTGATGGGCATCCTAGTGCCAGGGCCATTTCCTTATAATGCATGGAATATCAGCGTGGTTGATCTCAGCGGCTATAATACCCACTCTCTGAGGCGTTTTTGAAAGCAGAAGTTAAATATAAACATAATTGGCATTGTTTAATATGATTAAGGATGCTTGTTTGGTTAGCTAATCTCGCAATTGTGTTTTATTTGATAATTAGGGCAACTATTGTGTACACTTTCACATACATTATTTTTGTACATTAGCCTACTAGAGGCAAATAAGATTTTACTGGGAAATTTGTTATACAACAGTGAGGGATATCGAACGTTTTTTTGCATCCTGCGGAAACTATGCAACCTCGAATGTGTTTTGCACAAGTACCTCGTTACGCTCCCGAGAATGTAGAGCGCATCTTCATATTTGTCGGCTCTTGGCTGAGATAATAAAACACATAAATTGAAGATTTTCTGAAACATTCTGGAATAAATGACACAACCCACCCACAATATAATGTGGTTCATAAAAGTGGTAACTTTTATTTCATTTTCCCTCAAAGTTTTGTCTACGACAAAAATATATATTGCCACAATATTAGCTAATGCTCATGACTTGCCACACACCATTTTCGACCGTGTTCAAGTTGTCCATTATGTGGAGGAACAGACAGGTGTTCCACGGAGCAGCCGAAGACACAGAACACTCACAGATTGCTTAAAGAAGTCAGTGGTCCCAAGTCATACAGACTGAGTTGTATCTACTTGATTACAGTAAGTAAAGCTCACACAACACTGAAGGTGAAAATTAAGAAACACACACAACCAGTTTGAACAATGACATCTACGTGTGTACGGAAACATCTCGCTGGCTCGCGAACGCCAGACACGCACACTCGAACGCACGTGTCCAAGCACGCCGCGTGCGCACTCACGCACACGTCTCCGATTATTTCGACTGAGATTGTCAATCCTACACTAATAACATCTTTACATCATAATGTTACAGACACAATAATGGTACGTTACGTACAAAAACCTGAAATATTTGAAAATATACAGCTATTATGTACAGCTCAAGTATTCACCCTGTCAATCTTACTATAGATAGATATATTAACTGTGAATCTGACAGAATGTACATCAATATACAGAGTAAATTTACAGAGTAAAGGGGGATTTTAGAACATGCCGTAGAGATTCGTCACTCAGAAGTCTATAGGCCGATATTAACTGTAATCGCACGAACTAATTACCGATTACAAACTCTGGCAAAATCAAACAGGGTAACGATTATTGGAAGTGAACGGGGCATATAGACTTCCTGGGTGAGGAGCCATGTAAGAGCAAGTTGTAGAATCCCGGACTTTCAATTTAAGTATTGTAGTGTTCTTTCTGAGACATCACAAAAAAGCTTATAACTAATAAACAAATACAAATTATTCCATTAATGTACTTTGAGAGAAATCAAGTTATTCTACACTTGTACTTACACAATAAATAAATTATATAATCATAATAAATATAGGCCCTGGAGTTGGAATTACATTCCCTCAATAAGTGTTAATACCGGGAAGTTTACATTATTAGAAATTTAAATAGTATATTCCATGTGCCATAAATACCTTGTCTCCCTTAGCTTTGTGTGCAGTTATAACAATTTGTGCATTTTATAGTATTATATCATAATATTGGACAGTTAAAAATAAATATTTTAGTTCATGTAATAGCTTTAAAAAGGCTGGTTTTTAGTTAAGTTGCTCGGTCCATTGTATCCCAGGAAATCACCACTTTCTACATTGGCTGCCATAACAGTCTGGAGGTTAAGAAAGAGAGGAAGAGGTGAAGAATAAGGGAAGGTAGCAAGAAAACAAAGCTACAAAAGGAAACTAGAGCAAGGAGTTATAATAGGGAACAAAACAAGGTAAATAAAAAAGGGGAGCTAGAGATGAGTGTTTGAGATTAGAGCTAGAGATGAGAGTTGGAGATTAGAGTTGGAGATGAGAGAGGAGATGTGAGCTGGAGATGAGAGCTAAAGACAGAAGTTGGAGATACGAGCTAGAAATGAGAGTTGGAGATGAGTGTTGGAGATGAGAGTTGGAGATGTCAGCTGGAGATGAAAGCTAGAGATGAAATTTAGAAATGAGAACAAGGGAAGTAAAATAAAAAACTGCTAAAGGGAAATTGAGATGGGTGAGCTGGAAAAGAGCTAGAGAACGGAGCTAAAAAAAAATTGACCTATAAAAGGAAGCCAGATAAGATAGCTGCAAAAATGTAAGGTGGAGAAGGAAGCTAAAGGGAGGTGGAGGAGGGAGCTAAAGGGAGGTGGAGAAGGGAGCTAAAAGGAGGTGGAGAAGGGAGCTAAAATGCGGTTTAGAAAGTGCTAGAAAACTAGCTGGATGACGATCTAAAGTGAGCTACAGAAGGGAGCTATAGAACAGCCCTAGAGAAGGTAGCTAGAGAATGGAACGTAAGAGTGCGTTACCTCGGCAGAAGCTGCCTGGTTTCCATCAGAGTAGAAGCACCACATGACGTTTCACAAAGGCAGATACTCTTCCTCAGTCTTCTTTCCTCCCTCTCCTCTTCCATCTCTCAACATCTGTCTGTCTTTCTCCCTCTTTCTCTCTATTTCATTTTCCATTTCTCTTCACTTTCTGACCTCCCTCCATAAATTATTGTAAGTGATTCTAACTGGTAATCCATAATTTACTCAATGACCATTTAGTTGCAGCATTAATAAGCTGTGGGACGGCAGGTTAGAACAGTTGTAGGCAGTTTAAGTGGCATGAAATCCATTACAGGACTTACCAAGGGGAGAAATACGTTTCCCGTGTTTGCCTCTGAGATGCACTAAACAGACTTTCCTCCGACTGCGGCTGTACACGTGGATGTACACGATACAAGGCCCGCGTTAACAGGCAACCATAACCGGAGGACAATACAAGGCGGGGAATACCCTGTGTTCTCTGTTCTCTGGTAACCGCGCAGTGATATACTACATTGTCCTCTCTCTTGTGGCTTTGTGCTTCCACCTACTGTGCTTCAGGGGGTGTGCTTCCACCTACTGTGCTTCAGGGGGTGTGATTTGCTATCTGCAGTGCTCAACCTTCAGGCTTTGCTCTTGCACTTTGTATCTCACGCTGTTTGTGCGCTAGCTAGGCTATTTTGTTAGATGGCCTTCCTGTTCTGACAAATGCACCAGTTTTGTCCGATGGTTTTCTGTTTGATTGCTTGTTTCTGTTCAACTCCAGGGTCCTCGATCTGCTATAAAGTGCTTAAGTGGCTGGGACTAGCCTACGGACATTAAAATCTGACTACATAACATACATAACATCTCCACTGTACCGAATTTGAGCGTAAAGGCTAGCAGAGCAGACAGACGTATTGATACAGATTAGGCACAGACAACTAGTTGATCAAAGCCTTCATCAACATTGTAGACCAACTCTCGGTTGGCTCTATATAATCCTTGTCCGTTTTTCATGACCGATCCTCTCTCTCGTGGCTTCACGTCCTGGGCTGTACACTGTACACCAGGTCTTTCCTTTCAGACCAGCGCAATGAAAGAGAGGAGGCAAGTGAAGGATGGATTTCTTGGAAGCGCCACAGTGTGATCTGTGTGTCACCGCTGTCTGGGCAGAGGCAGGAGACACACGGAGACACACACACGTTAACCCAATCTCAAATCGATATGGGACGTAGCCAACATCGGGAACTTCCATGGTGTCCAATAGTGCCCCACTGTGGTTAGAATCAGCTATTGCAACCACAAAAAAACGAGGTTTGTTTCATAATTATACACTACATTATATCCATATAGTAGTTATTATTTAGACAAATTACACGTTATTACACATTATTTTACAATTCCCAACGATTAAAAAGTTGACAATCCACATAAGTAAATGTATTGTTGTATCCACTGATCGATCGAAGTGCTTATTGAAGGAGTTTGTTGAAGGAATGTACATTAAGAAACCTATTCGTCCTATTGAAACACTATATTGAACTATGGTCAACTCCAACCCGCGTGTAATGGCTCTGCCGGAACCCCCTGGGCTGTGTCCAGCAGGACGCGACGTAGCCAAACATTTTGCAACGAAAAACGACCACCATTCATGGCTCTTATGGTCAGTAAGCACTGTGCCTCCTCAGTAAACCCTTTGTACCGGTTTTCCTCTATTTTCCCTCTAATGAACACAACCCGACTTGATGACAGCTGCCAACAGACAGTTCACAAAACACAACAATGTGCCGTCCTGTACATATGTGTGTGTGTGTACAGTGTGTGTGTGTGTATATATATGTTTGTTTGTTTGCCCCTAAACACAACCACACAGCAGGATGGGTATCCGTGACGCTACCTTGTCCGGGCGGGTTTCCACGGCCTCAGTCACACTTCACTCGTGTTAACTCAGTGCTATTTATAATGGGACACCTGAGCTGGCTAGGCAGAACACACACACACACACACTTTGCTGTCTGATGATCAAATGTAAGCTGCTTGTATTCTCTGTGCTTGGATCTAAAACTGATTTAAAATAGGGCCTTTTTCTATGTGCTCAGCACCGCCACGGGTCATTTCTAGGAAGTGCTAAATAGAGGGTGGAGGCGAGGTGGGGGTTGGGGAGGGGGTGGGGGGGCAGGGCAGCAGACAGGCAGGTCAACCTTTAACTCCTAGCATGTAGCCTTCTGAGTATTTACAGTGAGTAATAAAGATCACACAACAGCTACCGTGTACATTGAACTATGCAATAACTGACACTGAGATTGAAAGGGGTCCACAACTCTCACTGTGCTATTTTGTACCCGGACACTTAAGATGGAAGGATGGGTGGACCAACCCTCCCAGGGAACGGTGTGCTCCAGCTGAAAACAGGTCGTGGGGTACAGGTCGTGGGGTACAGGTCGTGGGGTACAGGTCGTGGGGTACAGGTCGTGGGGTACAGGTCGTGGGGTACACTGCAAATACAGAACTTTTGGGGTCGATTCTGTACCGCAGATATGAATCCCAAATGGCACCCTATTCCCTATTTGTAGTGCACTCGGCTACAGACCTCGGATGGAAGTGTCGTGGTAAATATGGAGTAAGGGTGCCATTTGGGACAGATAGGTCAGATTTCCACAAAGAAGCTCCACGGGGGGATTGTTCCCTGGGACAATGTGAGGGAACCTGATCCATCATCTGGACTCAAGAAAGGACCACCTGACGAAATGATACCTCCCAAAATAACCTGTATCCTAAAACACAGTATTCAGCGTGCTGAGAGGCCGTCACATCGCTGCGATGGGGAGGGGGATGCGGTAACCTAGGCTACCAAACATTGGGTACCCCTGGACCAGATCCCCCTGGAGCACAGGTCCGTGGAATGTTTTCTGGGTTGGAGGAACGGGTTGGAGGTTGTGAGGGGCTCCGGGGGCGTTCCCACGGCGATGCCCCTCCTCCCGGGGCGGTGGGTGGGGCCGTCCGGTGCTCCCGTCGCTCCGCCCCCCTCATAGCTCGGACTCGGGCGAGTTGATGTTCTGATAGCCGGTCTTGGTGGGCGTCCCGGTGCCGTAGCCCGCCGCGCTGGTCATCTCCTGGACACCGCCGGGCCCCAGGTACGGGCGGTGCGCTGGCATGGGGGACGGGTTGGGGCTGGGGGCGCCCTTGCCGAGGATGAAGCGGGACTCGTTCTCCTCCTCCAGGCCGGAGAGGTCCTTGGTCATGCCCTTGCGGTAGGAGACGGACAGCTTGTTGGAGCCGTCGGAGAGGAGGTTGAAGTGCCGGGCGATGAACACGGCGGGTAGGGGCAGCATGGCGGTGATGATGAGGGAGTATGCCAGCGCCAGCGCCCACGGAGGGTAGGACAGGAACTTCTCTGACGCCTAGATGAGCCCAGGAGGAAGGAAGGTGGAAGGTTCACACGAGGGGTCAAAACAGGCTCTGGTGGCCCAAATCCATTTTGACCCGCGTGCAAACACCAAAGATCCAGGACATGCATACATTCTTTTTGCTTCGCGTGCATTCTGACTAGTGGGTACTTGGATACCCACACCATCTGCGAGCTGTGAGACAGTCTGGTGAGGACAGATTCACAAATTTGGGGAGTTTCTCCTGTTTTGCCAATGTTGTCAAGGCAACCCACCTAAATTTGCCACAGACGTCAAAGACGGGGAGAAACATTCCACAATACATTTGCGCTATGAAGCTAAACAAAAAAAAGGAGTATGTTGTGCCTCTACCAGCAATTAACATTAACATCATTCACAAGGACCGGTACTTCTGAATCCAAAAGTGCGTCCGGGCTGGAAAGACCACGAAAAACAGTGCCACCTTGTGGCCAGAGCAGGACGTGTTCTGAACGGTGGCGCGACAGAGGTGAGGACTCACTGACCAGTTCCTCCACCCAGGCGTTGTATCCCGCAGGACTGACGGCCATCTCAATGACCGTGGCGGCGATCAGAATGGTCAGGCAGGCAGGGGACACGTACTTCCACATGTAGAAGTAGAAGGAGTAAGGCCTGAAACCCAGCATGTCCTCCAGGTCCTGCATGAACCTGAGAGAGAGGACGGAGACACAGAGTAGAAGGGGAGAGAGAGTGAGAGAAGGGGAAAGAGAGGACAGAGAGAGAGGACAGAGACAGGGTAGAAGGGGAGAGAGAGAGAGAGAAGGGGAGAGAGAGGACAGAGAGAGAGGACAGAGACAGGGTAGAAGGGGAGAGAGAGAGAGAGGACAGAGAGAGAGGACAGAGACAGGGTAGAAGGGGAGAGAGAGAGAGAGAAGGTGAAGAGACAGAAAGGAGAGAGAAGGGGGAGAGAGAGAAAGAGGAAGGAATGAGAGAGTGGAACAGGAGAGAGAGACAGAGAGAGAAAGGTCAAACTTCCATTTCAGATCCTCGTATACATTTCTTTTTAGATTGGAGTTCAGCTATGTAACATTTTATATGTGGTCCGGGTCCAGTATGTCTTGCTGCAAGTGTTCTGGGTTCTGTGGGACCGTGCATCCCATTACCATATCACTTCAGTGAATCTGCAGTATCATACCTAGTTCCTACTACATTGGGATGCCTGCTAATCAGGGTGATTGTAAATAGGACAATTGAAGGATACATCCTTCCGACTTGTAGTTTTAGGAATAATGAATACAAAATCTCACGTTAATGTTAACTAGAGAATCGTTCCATGTGTCAACATCAATTCAGGCTATGTATTGTCATGTGCGGTCATTTGTGGTGCTGTGTGGACCTCTTGGTGCCGTAGATCCAGGCCACGGAGATGTTCTCCAGGATCACCACCACGGTCAGGGGCAGGCCTGCAGAGTAGTCGTCAAACATGGTCACAAAGTAGTTCCCGGAGCGCTGGACGAACAGCAGGCCACAGAAGAACGCGATAATGCAACAACCCACTGAAGAGGAGGACAGGGAGAAGGAGAAAAGGGGAGGAGGCAGGACGGAGGAAGGAAGGAGGAAAATAAATTGGAGGAGGTTGGACAGAGAGGAGAAAAAGGAAGAGGACATGACTATAATATATAATATGAAACCGTTCCGAGAGGAAAGATGTTGGGGTTATTTGTACTGCTGAGTAATGCAAAGGAAGTCATCCCAAATGTACTCTCAGACTGTAGCCACAGCCAGATGATGTCTAACACTTGACTAATAGTGGACAATCATCCATCGATCCAGATGGATCGATGGAGGTCAATCAAACCCTTACCACAGAGGAACTCCTTGCGTATCTTCGGGAAGGCGTCCAGTACGGGCGTGGTGATACCAGTCATGGTCCCGATCATGGACCCCAGCCCCAGGTTGATGAGCATAAAGAAGAACATCACGGACCAGAAGGGAGAGGCCGGAAAGTGGGTCATGGCCTCGGTGAAGGCGATGAAGGCCAGGCCGGTACCCTGAACCGCCTGGATGGACGCCCCGTGTCACAGGTCGAAGGGGTGGGGTCAAAAGAGAGAGGCAGGGACGGGTAGAGTCGGGAAGCAGACGGACGGACGGAGAAAAAGAGACATAGTTGAAATGTTTGTCCTTTAGCTAACGCTCCAGGGAGACATACATTTTATTTCAGCGATTGTACACATTCAGTAGGCATAGTAAAATATTTAAAGGGTGAACTAGATGGATGCCAAGGTTGCTGTGCTTTCAGATTATACATTTTGTCAGGACACCAAGGTTAACTCCCCTACTCCTGAAAGGAACCGTGCAGGGCAATGTCCCAAGCACTGCCCTGGGCCATTGGGATTTGATACCGTACCTTGTTGAGTTCGTCTTCCAGGATGCAGGGATCGAGGCCAAGCTGACTGAAGCTGTCCTCTCTGATCGTCTTAATCACACCATAAATCTCGTGGTAGTCCACCGCAGACAGGTGGGAGAAGTTGACATGGGAAGGTATCAGCTCGTGACTCAACACGCCCGTGTTCAGGTAACCTAGGATCTTCTCTGCATTCCTGTAGACAGAAGGAGAGTTTGGTGTGGATGGATCGGCTAGAGACGGCAGTAACAGACGTTTTATTGGCACGGTATTCCAGCAAGCAGGGGTAGGTTGTAAGGCCAGTGTTAGACTAGCTCCTGAAGCTTTTGTAAAGTAGTATTCACCGGACAAAACTGTCCAATAATAATTATAATAATATGAAAGCCAAGAGGACAGAGTGGCAGATTAACAGATCCATTACAGATCTCAAATGTTAATTTGATCACGCTTTCATTCGGACGTCGCTGGAAAGGCTTAAAGTTTTCCCCCAACGATTCTGTAAACTCCGATAACGGACGCGGTGTGAACAGACACGGGCGGTGGAGCGGTCGACGGACGCGGCCTACTTACTCCACCACACACTTCTCGTTCATGATGTTGGCCTTGAAGCCCAGCACGGCGAACACCACCAGCGTGGCCAGGATGGAGGTGATGAAGTTGATGATGGAGACCAGCGCCGCGTCGAAGTGGCAGTTGTTGTCCCGCTTGTTGTAGGAGGAGAAGGCGATGACGCCCCCGAAGCCCAGGCCCAGGGCGAAGAACACCTGCGTGGCCGCCTCCCGCCACACCTGCGGCTCCAGCATCTTCTCCAGCTAGGGTCAGAGGTCAGCGGGAGAAGGTGGCCGGGGTCAACAAAGCAACATTCAGACTTGGAAATAGGTCCCCGCGGGAGAACGTGGGCCTCCGGAGGACGAATGCTCTATTTGCGCGTCAGTACCACGGGCCACCAGTAGGAGGCGACGGGAACCACTCCCCGGTGTGATGAACAGAGCACTCTCGTAATGATGCATTAAAGTAGGAGCTGGTAGGGTACAGAGGCATTGGATCCATGAATTAATAATAGTTGACATTTAAAAAATATAATCCTTGTGACGGCAACGGAACTCAGGACCCACACAGCGGTTTACAAAATTCCGATCAATCAACAAAATGTACTTCCAGAAAGCCCTTATTACAAAAGCAAAACACCCAGCCTGAAAGAGCAAGCAATAAGGTGGCATGCATATACCGGATAACGTTCCTCAAATGGCTAGACTTTACAGAAGTGCTGGATGGATGATTGTGCTGGGGAGAACACGAGTGTGTGTGTGTGTATGTACCTTCGGGGTGAACATGTGAGCAATACCATCCACAGAGCCTTTGAGCATCAGTCCCCGGACCAGGAAACAAATCAACACCACA
This sequence comes from Novumbra hubbsi, assembly GCA_016801125.1. NCBI lineage: Eukaryota > Metazoa > Chordata > Actinopteri > Esociformes > Umbridae > Novumbra > Novumbra hubbsi. The sequence goes on from JACXGK010004505.1 coordinate 27,911, forward strand.
TAGGGGAACAGGGAGCTGAAGTACATCACCTATAAGGAGGGAACACACACACACACACACACACACACAGTTATCACAGAAAACATCAAAGGGTGCCAGACGGAGAACACACGTCACACCGTTACCATGGATACCACCACAGTGCCGTAGTCTGACATCACTGAGACAGACATGGGCACACACACGCACACACACACACATACATACACACTATGTATTAAGTGTGAATGTTGTTAGTGAGTCATCTGTGTGAAGTGTTCCCTAATGTGGAGAGAAATCACCGAGAGGGTGAGAGAGAAGGAGACAGGAAGAGAGAGAAGGAGAGAGATAGAAAGACAAAGAGAAAGAAAGAGGGTTGAGAGAGAGAAATAGATGGTGAGAGGTCAAGGCAGAGAGTTCCACCATTCAACTCATGCGGCCAACATGGCACCCTAATCCCTATGTAGAACACTACCTGGATCAACAACCCTAAATCAGTGATTCATCTTGAAGTCTGTCAAATCTTAGAAGTGTCTCGGTTTTGTTTTTCTCCATTCTAACACGGATGCTGTGGTGAAGATTTGTAGTGGGGGGTCAAATAAAAAAAAACACGTTGTTAGCCAGACAGGATCACACACTTCACAGCGCACTACTCTGACCAAGGCTGGTTAAAAGTAGGGCACAGTGTAGGGCATAGTGCTCGGTGGTACATCCTGCACAGGTTTGGTGAAGCTAGGACAATGCCTGACCTCACTGAGTCCTGTGGCCTCCAAAGACAGAACTCATCTACAGACAAGGCATCTTTTCTCATTCCAGAAAGGTTACTAGGATATGGTTGTTTCAGCACTCCTAACAGGTACTTTCACAGTTCAGCTTGTATAAAAAAACGAAAAGAAAACAAATTGAATTAAACACCTGAGACGATGTCTTTGTTCAGTCGGAAATGATCATACCTGACACCTTCTTACACGTATTCTGGAATACTCCATGAACTAATCAAGAACATTTTCAACAATACCAGTGTTAAAATAATCTGAATGGTTATGAAACCCTTTGTCTTACAGCAGAGAGAACGGAGGAACAACAACTTTGCAACAGCTGTCGGAAGACAATGCTCCTGTACCTTTTCAGAGCATTATATCCATATATCCATACATACACATAAATCTATCCTAAGGCTCTACCTTCCCAGAGGACTGTATGCCCTTGATCACCGCCAGGCAGACAATAAGCCAGGCGGCAAACAGGGACAGGGTCATCTTCCAGTTGAGTCCTCCACTGTCATCGATGGTGCTGGTGATGTTGAGGGTCTGCCGGTACCAGAAGTACGTGGTCGCGGAAGACTTCTCGCACTCTGGCTCGATAACTGGATGGGAGGCGACGGGATGGGTTGGATGGAGAGGAGAGGGGGAGGAGATGGGGAGGGGGAGGTGGGAAGACAGTTGACAAGTAATTTTACAATTAAACACTGTGAGTGGAGAAGGGTTCAGGAGGGTCAGCAGATAAACATGGAGGTGTTGATATAAACAGCTGAGACACAACAGGGAGGTGTTGTGTGTTGTGTTGTTGTGTTGTCCCAATCATTACCATGATCCCACCCTCCCTAATAAAGACCACCCCCCGGGTCACTGTGTGTCCCAGAATGCCCTGCGGCTGGCGGCGGCCACTTGTGTTAGGGTTATGTTAGGGTTATGTTAGGGTTAGGGTTATGTTAGGGTTAGGGTTATGTTAGGGTTATGTAAGGGTTAGGGTTATGTTAGGGTTAGGGTTATGTTAGCGTTATGTTAGGGTTAGGGTTATGTTAGGGTTAGGGTTATGTTAGGGTTATGTAAGGGTTAGGGTTATGTTAGGGTTATGTTAGGGTTAGGGTTATGTTAGGGTTATGTTAGGGTTATTTTAGGGTTATGTTAGGGTTAGGGTTAGGGTTATGTTAGCATGCGTTGGCTTGGGTGACAGTGATCGGTACTCACTGGCCTGGGATCCATTGACCACCCGGATGGGGCACTCTGCCCAGGGAAGGGGGTACTGGAAGGACTGGAAAAAGTAGAAGATACTCCAGCCAATGATCACGTTGTAGTACAGGCCCACAAAACCACACACCTGGGGGGAGACGGACAAACACATAGACAGAGAAGATTGAGACAGAGAGAGAGACGGAGAGAGAGAGACAGAGTGAGAGAGACAGAGAGAGACGGAGAGAGACGGAGAGAGAGAGACGGAGAGACAGAGATAGACGGAGAGAGACAGAGTGAGAGAGACAGTTAGGGACAAAGAGGTTGAGTTGTCACTGTACAGTTAATTTCCTGCGATTCTCCCTATGTTCTCTGGAGTATAGAGTCATGTTATGAAGGACATTCACAGAAATTCTACACATGAACGTGAGTAAAAAAGCACATACAAAATCAATAAAGGCCCCCTGGAAGTCCCCAGTGTCCCCTTGTCAGTATCCGGCCATGGTTACGACAGGTTTAAAAAGTATTGTGTAGTTTTAGTGATCGAGCAATGGGGTATAGCCTAGATGAACAAACACATGCCTTTACAGACCAGCATGCAACACACACAGAATTACCGCGGCAACTGAACACACACTTTGTTGGCCACACAGCGTTTCTCTGGGCTACCCGTATACACTCTCAGGCAGCCAGCAGATGAAGTGTCTATGAATAATTCAAGTGTGTTCCTCCAGCAAAGCTCTCTGTGGTCGTATTTATAGCTGCAGAAGTCCTGGGGCCACAACCAGCCAGCCTCTATACCCGAGACTACACTGACCTGACTGCCTGGATAGAATACATCCAGTAACTACTCTATGCTGGCTGTCTGACTGGAAACAATACATCCAGTAACTACTCTATGCTGGCTGTCTGACTGGAAAGAATACATCCAGTAACTACTCTATGCTGGCTGTCTGACTGGAAAGAATACATCCAGTAACTACTCTATGCTGGCTGTCTGACTGAATGCCTGGATACAATACATTCAGTAACTACCCTTTGCTGTCTGACTGACTGTATGTGAGCGTGTCAACACCCGCCCCCCGGAGATCTCAGGCCGACTGTCACTCAGGACGGGCTGACTGGCCTCTTGGTCTGTCAGTTTGGAGTGTCACGGCCCCCCATGACAGACGGTACCTGGACAGGAGCCTGTTCTGCCCGTCTATGAGGGGGCGGGGCCTGAGGGTGGTGATGTCAGACAGATGAAAGTAAACAGGAACTGCATGTCAGTCGGCTGTGAAGACTATACGGACACTAATGCGTGTGGGTGCACCACGGATCTACAAGGCACGGACCAAAACGGCTTATAACACCTTAAACACGGCTTATAACATCTATATATACACCCACAAAAGTAGGGTTTCTCAAGGGTTCTTTGGGAAGGTTCTATGTGGAACCATACTGAATAACTGCATATGCATATTGAATATGTACAATATAATATGAAAAAAACGTTTCCCTATGTAGGTTCTATACAGAACCACACCTATGGTTCTATAAATCACCAAGGGTTGTAACCAGAGCAAAACGCAAAGAAAATATATTTTAATAGAGATTTCCTAGCAACAAACATGGCTCTTAGAGGAGCTTCAAAAGAGCCATGCATTTAGAGACATTGTAATACAAATATATAAATGGCCAATCAAATCCGGGTACTGCCGGTGTGGAGAAGGAACAAAGAACAAAGGCAGTCCACACTATAAACCGGGGCCAGGAGGGGCTCACCATCAGACTGGAGACCCCGATGCCTCCCAGCTGGGGATAGACGTAGTTCCACACCCCGATGCTGCCCCTGCGAATCCTCTGTCCCACCGCCAGCTCCAGGAAGAACAGGGGGATCCCGATGAGGATGAGGAGGATGAAGTACGGGACAAGGTAAGCCCCTGAGAGAGACGGGATGGGGGGAGGTGAGGAGGTAGGCCAAAAATAAGGAGGAGAGAGGAAAGGGAAATGGAGGTACATTTTTCAGAAACACTATATTTCCAAAGCAAAGAGGAGTTCTGTACAGTATATATATATATCATAGACTACCATCGGAAAGAAACACACAACTGAACAGGAATTCTGTACAGTATATATATATATATCATAGACTACCATCGGAATGAAACACAAACTGGAGATTGCTTTGAGGCAACCATAGAAAACTGGTCTATGTTGTGAAGGTCTTTATCGTAGCTCCTCCAGCATCCTCTATTCTGCTCCTCCCCTCACCTCCTGTCTCTCTTTAACTTACACATTTGTACCTCTCAGATCTCCTCCTGGTCGCTCCACTGGGATGAGGAGGCACCATTAATGCACTCAGACACGACAACAGGTCGTGTGTCAAGAGCAGAGACACAGTGACGTCGATGCATGTGGCACCATGGTGACGTATGATCACACACACGACACGACACACACACAAACGATACATACACCTGGTTAATTTTCTAAAGAAAAACTAAATGAAACGCGAGCTACCATATCTTATACTTTTTTTCCTCCCATCGTGGCACAGCGATCCCGGCCCTGGTTGTCAGGACAACTCACACCTGCTGTCGCTATGCCACCAGAGCAGCCAATCACACTAATGACCCCACCGGGACCGTGGGATCAGACGAGGATCACGATATACCCGAGTGAGAGCTCTGCAGCGCGGCTCAGAGGTATAACGAAACTCCAGGTTCAAAGGAACACCATTACTGTGATGAAGGGCTTATGACACGGAGGTCTGGGTCGCTGGTCTTACAACGGAGGGCCGTTCCACCCCGTTGCCTTTGTTCAGTGACACTGTTTTCGCTGTTTTTTGATTGAAAGGAAATTACATCTCCTGTTGAATAAAATGAATACGGAAAAGGGGGGGTGGTGTGTAGATGGAGTGAGAGAGTGAGAGAGAGAGAGAGAGAGATAGATGAATAGAAAGAGATCGATAGAGATAAAGAGGTAGAGGGAGACAGTGAAGTAAGCAGCGAAGTCCAGTCTTGCACAAGGGACTCTATCATAACTAGTCCAGTCCTGCACAAGGGACTCTATCATAACTAGTCCAGTCCTGCACAAAGGACTCTATCATAACTAGTCCAGTCCTGCACAAAGGACTCTATCATAACTAGTCCAGTCCTGCACAAAGGACTCTATCATAACTAGTCCAGTCCTGCACAAAGGACTCTATCATAACTAGTCCAGTCTTGCACAAAGGACTCTATCATAACTAGTCCTGTCCTGCACAAGGGTAGATAGTAATTTCAAAAATTCACCGATACTGACACATTTTTTTAATCGGTTTCTACGTCAAAATAATTTTGCAGGCCCAGAAAACTGAAACCGTTTTTTTTTGTGGCACACACATTATAATGTCGCACTGGAAGTGGTTTTGTCCTTTCAGTAACTCTATCACACATACAAGCAGCCCACACAGTTTAAATCAACAATGATTGTTTCAGAAAATGAAAACAATCCAATTCATTTCCTGCCGGCTGAGTCACGTCCACCCACACAACCACGAGCCACTACGGGAATGCAGAGGGAGAAACTGCCGACAAATGAATCAAGAGATAAAAACAAATACATATTTGAAAGTTCAGAAACACAAATTATAGACTGCAAAGTCAAACAAGAGTATCATTAACGGTGAAGTGATGATGGCAATCACACCACTTACAGTCACACCACTGACATTCACAACACTTACAGTCACACCACTGACAGTCACACCACTGACAGTCACACCACTGACAGTCACACCAGTGAAAGAATTTGGCACACCACTTCCTAAGTTCTGATCACAGAACTTTTTCCTCTCTCATCTCCTCTCCAGTTTTTGTCACATCCATATTTAAGGCCCCGTCTCCCTGGATTCCAAGAGAGTAGAAAACCTTAAACAGACAGTTTTAATGCTCTGAAAACAGGGACGTTTGTGAGGGGCACACCCACTCGCTTAACCACCCTATGTAGCTTGAGCCACTTGAGGTAGTTTCTGGAGCACGAAGGTATCTGGAAAGACATGGTGACATTGCTCCCTAAAATAAACCCTAGCCCCTCGTCGGTCAATATTGTAATCTTGGGGCTTGGCAGGAGCTCTTTAGACCACTATGCCACCTGCAAGAGTAAACTTTGGATTGATCATAACACACAGGAGCAAAATATTGTGGTTATGACAGCAAGGCTTATGATAAGAGGTTTAATTCAGTGGGCCTACTTTACCAAGTGCTGTGGGCCTACTTTACCAAGTGCAGTGGGCCTACTTTACCAAGTGCTGTGGGCCTACTTTACCAAGTGCTGTGGGCCTACTTTACCAAGTGCTGTGGGCCTACTTTACCAAGTGCAGTGGGCCTACTTTACCAAGTGCTGTGGGCCTACTTTACCAAGTGCTGTGGGCCTACTTTACCAAGTGCAGTGGGCCTACTTTACCAAGTGCTGTGTCCACTGGATGTTTCAGCTTTGGGTTATGAGGCATGATGTGCAGAGATGTTGTCATGTTATGTCCAAATATATTGCTCCATTGCCTTTTATGCATACTAAATACCGAACTTTAGGCTAGAAGTATTTCTACTAGCCTGCCTGATGGGCAGGGAGAGCTGTGGCCCACTCAACTGGACAGAATTGTTTCTTATTTGGTTCCTTGCATGCACAACGGCCCAAGCTTCCTCACCAATTGACTTGTCAAAGACTATTTGGAAGTACGTAGCGGTTTGGTTTCTTAAGGAGATGCTTAAGTAGAACATTGATCCTGATTCATTCAATTTGAAACACAGATATATTCAAATGTCCAGGACTTTAGTCAGGTTTCAGACCCAAATGCAGGTGGCATACCTGTTAAATTCATGGACTCAACCTTTCGCATGATTCGGTGGTATGTTCTTGCTCACTGGGGCAGCTTCTTCAAACTTTCATATTTCTTCTTCGTCTTCATCTATTGGGTAAAAGCTGAACTCTACAGGCTCTCTTAGATTCATATTCCTATAGTTCTTTGCAACTTGTGGTGTGTTTGGTGACCTTTGACACATCTACCCCTGGAGTGTCCCTGTTCATGATCAGTGCCTTACACACACTACAACAAGTAGCTCACACTGGCCACTGGGGGTCCAGGACTAATGTAAACTGATGTATGGGCCACGGCAGGTCTTTGGGTCTAGACTGGGAGCAGTAACTCAGTCATAATTGACTGTGTTAAGCACATTGCAGTAATCTGCACTTGGCATTCAGGAACTCCTAACTGAATTATCTTAAATGTCCCATTATTTCTCTGTATCTTGTGTTCTGACAGGGATACCAGGCGCTTAGTGTCATCAAACCAGTCCTGCCTAAAGAGTATCTACGCAAACACAGACAGAAAAAGACGTGTTCCAATGGCCATACCCGTGTATGTATAGACTAGAAGAAAAGATAACACCCCAGGTAATCCAATTACTTTCCTCCCACGACAGTCATACACTAATATTGTTCATGTCAAGTCAGATTAGACCCTGCAGAACAGACCCTGCAGAACAGACCCTGCAGAACAGACCTTGCAGAATAGACCCTGCAGAACAGACCATGCAGAATAGACCATGCAGAATAGACCCTGCAGAACAGACCCTGCAGAACAGACTCTGCAGAACAGACCCTGCAGCGGAAAACCCTCACACACACATCTGGTCAGGACTACTGCCATGGTGTCCTATCCAGGATGTGTCCAAAGTACCAATGCAAACATCCGCCCTACCCTGAACTGCCTCCACTGGCTCACTGTCAAGGTCTGTGTGAACCTTGACCTGCACCTCACCTACAACGCCTTGGAGGTGAGGTGGAGGTCAAGGTGGAGGGGGAGCTGCAACCCCCTCCACATGCACCATTACCTCCTCCATCTGCCCGCAACCAGGGGACATACCCCACCCCCACACACAACCTACCTCCTCCGTTCTTCTGACACAGGTACGGAAACCTCCACACGTTGCCCAGGCCCACGGAGAAGCCGACCTGGGCCAGGATGTACTGCAGCTTGCTGTTCCAGGCCGGCCGGCCCTCCTCCTCCCCTGGGGACGGCATCAGGCCCTTGCCCATGGCCGGCTGAGCCCCGGGGCTGAGACCCATACTCATCTGGCTGCTCTTGTAGTCCAGGGGCTCGGCCAGGGTGAGTAGGTCCGCCACGGACTCCGTGACGGGCTCATTGTGGGGGATACCCAGGGTCACCTTGCTGTTTTTCGGCATGGTGTCAGCTGGGCGGGGCTGGGGCGGGGCCGGGGGTGGGGTCTAGCGGCTAGGGCGGGGGATTGTGGGCCTCCTCTTCTAGGGTTGGCGTTGAACGTCAGAGATGCGTTGAGGAGCTGGAGGGAGGTCAGATGGCTGCTGTGCTGTGCTGTCCTGAATCTGGGAAAAGCATTAGAAATCGTTAGACAGAAAGACACAGTATCACGTGGTTTACCAGCCTATGAGAAAACCTACCGCACCTAAATAACGGCCCCATCAATATTAAATAACCTGCCCGGCAACAAAAGATGTCCATTCCATTTGACCGGACGAATACAAAATCTGTCCTTCTGTGATCACAGAGTCTCTTTAACTAAAACCTTGGTGGGTTTGATCAAAGGCAATATTTTGTCATGATTCCGCGGTATTATGCCGTTCTCCATGGTAACCACAGACTCGTCTGGAAAGCGTAATTGTGGAAAGTTGCCCTGGTTCACCTGAGTGTGTAATTGAGCATAACTTCTGTGTAACACCTTCTAATAATCCCTTGCACTCGCTGGCTGGCTGGCTGGCTGCTTCGGGCAGAAGGCTGACAGGCTGCTGGGCTAGTCGGTAGCCGTTTCCCTTTTCATTCTTCAGAGGTCTGCGTTGTTGTTGGTTTAGCCACAACAGCTGAACCCTGTTGGGTCAAGCCTGAGCTAGGTGGTCTCACGACAGACTGTGTTGCTGACAAGCCAAAGCAAGACTTGGTCCTGAGTTTGATTGTACGTTCGTTAGTCAGAAAATAATGACTGCCATTTTGTTTTTACCACGGTGTTCTTCATACCTCATTTGGCTCTACACACCACTATGCTCTACATTATTCAAAAACTATAAAATAGTAATGGCGAAGCTGTGATAATGCTGATTCAATCTGTAAACAACAAGGTTTTGGAAGACTGGGCTAAAACTTCAATACGTTGTCAGAACCCGCAGTAATTCCTCTGCTTTTTTCTCAGCAGGCTAACATAGTTCACGCAACGAAAGTTTAAACATGAAATACTTGAGATTTACCAAAAACAACAGATAATGAGATTGTTGCACAGGTGACACCAGCATCCATGGCTAAAATGTCGACAACAACAAACCCCACAGAAAAGACCTTGATTGGATGCACAGTTGGACGTTAATATTGTTCAGGCGTTGAAGTTAAACTTTCGTGAGTGTCTCTGAACATCTGACTGTCCAACGGTTTAATCTGGCCACTGAGGCTGTGAGGGTCAAGGGACCAGCCAGAAGGCATAATTAGACCGTTGATGTGGTGGGGGAGGGTCTCCCCCTGCCGAGCGCCACCCAGAGGACCTCCTGACGGCGGTCAGTCCGCACGCAACATCACATTCCTTAGCAGGAGTAATAATCTGCAGTCACGACATGCACCGTTCAGCAGCTTCCACACAATACCCACAGCCTTGCGGTCCCCTAACAACGGCTGATCCAGTGATTCTCACATCCTCTCTACGCAGCACCAATTACCTCCTCCACAGCATATAGATTCTACCGACGCACCAAGGAACTTGTCCAAAATGGTATCTTATATTCCCATAGTGCATTGTGCACTCACTTATACCAGGGCTCATCAAGTGAGCATTTGGGCCCAAAAGGACAGATCAACATGTAATGTAGGTGATGTCCATGGCATAGCAATACAACGAGTGATCAACACGTCATGTAGGTGATGTCCATGGCATAGCAATACAACGAGTGATCAACACATCATGTAGGTGATGTCCATGGCATAGCAATACAACGAGTGATCAACA
>JACXGK010004506.1:0-37861 GCA_016801125.1 Novumbra hubbsi
CTACATGGTTTTCATCACCATGATATAGAGATAGAGCGGCCCTCAGACTTAATAATAAAGAGGGGACATTCTAAAATGCTACATGGTTTTCATCACCATGATATAGAGATAGAGCGGCCCTCAGACTTAATAATAAAGAGGGGACATTCTAAAATGCTACATGGTTTTCATCACCATGATATAGAGATAGAGCGGCCCTTGAAATGCTGAATCTGTCTGTTCTGGCCCACTTCCAGACCACAACACTGAGGCCTGGAGGCAGTTGGCCCAGTTGGGCCTGTGTTTCTCCAAACTTGATTTCTGGCTAACGGCAATATCATTGTTTCCTCCATAGGATCTCAAAATGGTTCGTGGCTACGGGTATACTGGCACAACCGTCATTTAGCCAGATATGTGTAAGTGGGCAGGGAAGCTGTCCACTCCAACGATAGCGGGCAGGAACTAAAGGCACTTTCACATGATTAAACTTGGGCTGCTGGAGGGGAGCCATCCACAAAATAGCCATTTACCCTCCCTCCTTACACAAGCGCGCGCACACAGCTGCTGTGTGATTACAGGGTGTTGATTGGCCAGGAAGCCATTCAATCAGATGGATGAAAGCCTAATGTGCTCAAGACAAGCAGAGTATATTTTTGGTTCTTAATTTTTCTAAACAAATTTCCTCAGAGCATTTTACTGGGGTCTCTGTACCCATCTCTGTCTTACTCCTCAAAGTCACTTCTACCAGTGTATTGAAAGTCAAAACCCTAAGACTGAACAATTACATCCTCTGAACACTACCTTGTGAAACCAAATCATAATGCACAAGGTTAAATGAACAACCTGCCGAAGTGAGACTGCGACAGGAAATGTTTACAGAAGATTGTTTATAGAAGATGTTTATAGAAGATGTTGAATGTGCGAAACAATTATCAGGTGCTGCATCCATCCGTTTCTTAAGCAGCCCCACTTAACAATCAGCTCCACAAGTCTGCCTTCAGAAGAAAGGTTAAATGGCCACCCTGGTTAAACAGCACGATCACCAGGTCGTCTTTATCCAATCGGAGAAATGAAGAGGCACAGAGAGGGAAGGTTTTTCTCTCTTTCTCATTTAAGCTTATACAACCTAATCCAGTAAACTGGTGACCTTGTCCTTTTACTTCAGAATGATGTGTATCCATTCAGCTGTTTTGGAGTACTGTTTCTACTAGAGGACAGAAATATACGCTGTGCATGTTCATACATGTATTATGGAGCTCCACCGATGGTGGACTTTTTTGGGCTGACTTGGTGGATCTATGATCTACTGCTGCTCGCTGTAGTGGAGCGGTAGGCTAAGATAGCTAAGATATCAGGTCTGTTTCCGTGTGAGTGAATGGAGCTGGATCCGGGGCCTTCTAAAAGGATTAGGTTATTTTCCACTCTGCTAAGCTGAGCCCTGAGGCAGCCAGGGACCAGGCCACTGCGCAAACTGTTACTCCAGAGTTCTTCCTAAACATGACCTATCAGGACCAAGCTCCCTCTCAAGTCTTTAGAAGAATGAAGTTTACTGCTTCTTCGTCCTAGCCTGTCCTGGCTAGTGGTCACACATCCATGGGCACCAAATCAAATGATAATCTGACCTGATATGATAAGGACAAGCTGAAAAAAGGGTTCACGAAACGCACGGCAATCAAGTTAGACTGACACACCTGATAAATGTAACCATGTTTCAGAGGAGGATGGGAGATGGAGCCTGTCAAACAAACAGGATTCTAAAAGAAGCAAAAAATGGAAGCGAACCTAATGAGACAGGCACGGTTTCAAAAAGATACAGTAACCGTGTTTCCATACATTTATTCCGAGTGAATGAATGATGGAAACAGGAAGTGTCAGTCAAATATTATTAACGTTGACAGACAATTTGTTTGATATGACAGGATCTTTTTTTGTCAGAACATTTATTCATGTGCAAAATGACAGTGGAAATGCATTCAAACACAAATAGTGACCAGACACAAATTGCTAGGTCATTGTGGTATTTGGTGTAGATTGATGAAAACTAAATGTATTGCATTTTAGAATAAGGCTGTAACGTAATAAAATGTGGAAAAAGCGAAGGGGTTTGAATACTCCAAATGCACTGTATTAAGCGCAAGAAAGCTTTTCGAGCATATTATAAGGTATTTATTTCCTTAAGTCCTCAATCAGCTTTTTATCTGCAAAAACATAGTGAAAACACCCCACTTGGGAAACATTTGCACATTTACCATTGTTGTTGATTTTGTTTTACTTTCACCAATTGGATGAGAGCCTAGTTAAAGAACCAGAATGAGAGATATTGAGAGAAATGCCGGTGTCCAGGCAGAAAGCAGACATCTACCAACAACACCTTTCAGAGTCAGTTCGCTGATTCATTTCAAGGCTTTGGCCATCTGGGAAATAAAAACACTGTCTCAGAAAATGATGGAGTTGATAGCCAGACCTAGGAAAACATTTCTATTTTGTTGAACTTAGGAGGTTAGGAGTCAGTGGCAAGACAACCGTGTAAAAGACAGAGAAAAGAATGTATAAACCAGACTTGCTCTCTTCATATCACATAATAACAGTCTCCAACCTTGCATGAAAAAAAAGGTGTCCTGACATTAGGTAAAGGTTGTTCAGTGCATTCAGACAGGGAGAATGGAGATATCACTTCCAGTTGCTAAGTGTCAAGGTAAAGTGCTTTAGATAAAAAACAACCTGCTGCAGCAACACTAAATGCTTCTCCTCACAGACCCATATATACATATATATATATATATATATACAGTGGGGCAAAAAAGTACTTAGTCAGCCACCAATTGTGCAAATTCTCCCACTGAAAAAGATGAGAGGCTTGTAATTTTCATCATATGTATACGTCAACTATGACAGACAAAATGAGAAAAAGAAATCCAGAAAATCACATTGTAGGATTTTTTATGAATTTAATTGCAAATTATGGTGGAAAATAAGTATTTGGTCAATAACAAAAGTTTCTCAATACTTTGTTGTATACCCTTTGTTGGCAATGACAGAGGTTCAACGCTTTCTGTAAGTTATCACAAGGTAGTCACACACTGTTGCTGGTCTTTTGGCCCATTCCTCCATGCAGATCTCCTCTAGAGCAGTGATGTTTTGGGGCTGTTGCTGGGCAACACGGACTTTCAACTCCCTCCAAAGATTTTCTATGGGGTTGAGATCTGGAGACTGGCTAGGCCACTCCAGGACCCTGAAATGCTTCTTACGAAGCCACTCCTTCGTTGCCCGGGCAGTGTGTTTGGGATCATTGTCATTCTGAAAGACCCAGCCACGTTTCATCTTCAATGCCCTAGTTGATGGAAGGAGGTTTTCACTCAAAATCTCACGATACATGGCTCCATTCATTCTGTCCTTTACACGGATCAGTTGTCCTGGTCCCTTTGCAGAAAAACAGCCCCAAAGCATGATGTTTCCACCCCCATGCTTCACAGTAGGTATGGTGTTCTTTGGATGCAACTCAGCATTCTTTGTCTTGTATGTCTTCCATTTCCAAATAATTGCTCCCACAGTTGATTTCTTCACACCAAGCTGCTTACCTATTGCAGATTCAGTCTTCCCAGCCTGGTGCAGGTCTACAATTTTGTTTCTGGTGTCTTTTGACAGCTCTTTGGTCTTGGCCATAACGGAGTTTGGAGTGTGACTGTTTGAGGTTGTGGACAGGTGTCTTTTATACTGATAACAAGTTCAAACAGGTGCCATTAATACAGGTAACGAATGGAGGACAGAGGAGCCTCTTAAAGGAGAAGTTACAGGTCTGTGAGAGACAGAAATCTTGCTTATTTGTAGGTGACCAAATACTTAGTTTCCACCATAATTTGCAAATGAATTCATAAAAAATCCTACAATGTGATTTTTTTTCTAATTTTGTCTGTCATAGTTGAAGTGTACCTGTGATGAAAATTACAGGCCTCTCTCATCATTTTCAGTGGGAGAACTTGCACAATTTGTGGCTTACTAGATACTTTTTTGCCCCACTGTATATATATATATCTACATACATAGATATTTATATACTGTATATGAATGCATTAGGGATGTCAAACGAGAAAAAAATGAATTGAGTTTGAGAATGTGTTCAGATTTGGCCCTAAACAAAGTTTTAAAAGCAATGTATTATGTTATATATAAATATGTTAGAATACTGAACAAAACACACATCAGCCCCTCTACCTAGAAAGCAGCAGGCATGCATCCACCACTGAATCACACCTATACCTCTCATGGTGTTGTGCTTTTTCAGCTATAATGTGGTTAAAATTGGGTTCAGGTGGGGTCCTGCAAACATGTACAGAAGCTTTTTTAATAGGTGTTTAGCCACTACCAACTTAAATCATTCCCATTTTTAACCAAATGCGTAAGGTAGTAACTTTGAATAGGCAATAGGCATAATATAGACAATGAATTTGGATATATTTATCCACAAACGCTAATCAGGAGAGAGGCGTTATTTATTTTTGCACAGCATGGAAGTTGTTAATTACATTATTGTAATGTGGACATGTGACTGGCAATGACATTAACGCTTACCTTAGAAACATGAAATAAGCATAACCTACCCTGTTAACAGCAAGGTTAACAGGTGAAGTCACACACACACACAGCGTATCGGGGCAAGTTGGAGAAAAGGGGCCTTGTCACAGCTAGTTGTTGCACTGATATTTCAATTTGCCACAACTTGGAACAGAGCAGACTGTGTTATACGGCCACGCGTCAAAACTCAGCTCCAAATAGATTCCAATACAAGTGCCTTTTGATGGTGTAGGAAACAGTTTTGGCTTTCTTTGCAATTGCTCTAAAAGAAATACCTACACATTTCTGGGTTATAATGGTCTGTATTCCTTTGTTAATTGCCCTTTTCTCACCATTATGATAGCAATATACTAATTCCCACAGACTGTTCCAACACTGCTTTAATACACATTGAGGGATTTTAAGTTATCAACAGTAGTTGTGACACCTTTAGGAATTGCTGCAGAACAGCTTTACGTTATAAACCCAGTATTAGTTTGCTGAAAAATATTTTTTATATAACTCTAAAGTACGTTCTTCAGTTTTTGGTGACCTAAAAGTTTTTTTAACCCCCGGCAGTTTTACCTTTCTACCACTTCAGGTAATTCACTTCGTATTTCACTGCTTACATTTCAATAAAACTAGAAAATGGGTATGGAACAACTTCTTGGCAACAAAGGTGCAGCAACAGGAATGGCTCAATGATTACCTAAACATTGCTCCTTAATTTGTATTTAGGTTGATACCTCTTCTGCATCACACCGGTGATGCCTTTCTCCGATCTCCAAACCAAACGATGGAAAGCACTGTCATGGAGGGCAGAAGGAGAGAAAGCTAATAAGACCTTCACTCGGGTGAGGGCCTGGCTTTAACATGGCTTGAAACCCATCCAACAATACTTGCCAGTCCTTGCCAAGTTGCAGTACAAAGCCTCTACCTGGAACAACTGTTAAATGGGTGCCAATTCAAAAGCCAACTATGCGTGTCACCAATACAAATGAGCCAAGCTTGGCGGGCAAGGGGAGGGGAGCTTCCAACTTAAGCCTCCTGTTCTCCATTCTCTTCCCATGAATATATTCATATAATCCCATTGTGGGGAGACGGACAGCGTTACTCAGTGTTCGGCCGTGTGACTCGGAGGGAAATTACTGAACTCATCTGCTATCGTTTATCCAGAGGTCACTCAAAACACACACCTTCGAGCACTATTGACAGAGACACACTTTCTTCTCATTTCATGGCCATAAATTGATTCTGTTCGGGATAATCTCCTTGACAGTACCAGCTGTGTATGTGTGCATGCGTGTATGTGTGAAGGCGTGTATGCTTTGTGTTGCAGTGGCAGCAGCAGAGCTGGTTAGGAGAAGCTGAACCAACCAGTTCTGCTATGTACAGGTCTTGGGATGGACTGCAACAATTCACAACATGGGAAGCAGGCTTTATTGTGTTTGACTCTTGTAAGACACACAAGGGTTTAAGAATGCTAGCAGCATGTTATCTACATGGTTTGGGAGACAACAGTACATCGAGAGACACCGTCCAGATATGCAATTTCTACCTGTAGGCTGTGGCCAATCTAGTTCAGGTGTCATTTTGAAATTCTGACACTGAGACAGAAGCTTCCAAGATGACACAGGGGGCGGGACACAACTGCATCAGAGGTAAAGACTGGCTCAGCCTGGATTTCAGTGTGTCCAACTGAGTTTCACTCGACTCTGGTTGAACTGTTGAGTGATGTCTGAACAGACTCTTTGGCTCAATTTGACAGTTTTCCCAGTGTTATTCATCCCAAACCCCAGGAAGTAGTCCTCAGTCCATTGTCCAAGTCCATTGGGAAGGTGTCTCTGGTTAACTCTCTATTTTCGTGTTTCACCCCTTCAATTTTATCCAAGTTTTTACTCCCCTCCCCAACTGAGTGACATCCAACTGCGCTTAGAACCTACTCTTGTCACAGCAACTCAGATTGACTTGGGAGAATTTACATTTGCAACATGTCACTTAAGTAACAACTTCAGTTATCCTTAGCAGGTACCTGACCTACCTGAGGAAGCCTGTGACAAGGGAATCCCTGGTAACAATGCAACCTTGGACTTATGATCGGCCAATATATGTACACTGCGCTCTCAGGTTCACAACAGCTAGCTTGCTCTCTTTACTCTGAGCATAAAATAACCATAATAAATCTGAAACATAGCGATCAGAAAACCAGAAATGTAGGTTCCCAAACCTAATCAGTAACGTAACCTTTATGCATACACTAAACCTGGCCCAAACCCATAAACATCTTTGTCTTTCCTTGTAGGGACGTGAACATAGAAATCCATGTATCCTATCCTCTAGTAATCCTAAACCTATGCTTAACCTCAATAATGTATCCTAAACTTACCCTAACACTATGTCTAATTGTATGTTTTACCCAACAGCTAACAGTAAAAAACTCAACTTTGGGGGGTCCAGTAAAAAAATACATTTTGGAAGGACTGACATTTTTGGTTTCACTATCCATGTGGGCACATAGACCTGGATCACACACACAGTTATAAAACTGTCAGTTATCATGAGTCCCAGGTGTATTGCAAGATGTTGTTAAGCTTTCAATCAAAATAAATGAGAAAAAACCACAACAAAAGACTCAGTGGCATTCAAAGGAGGAGATATGAGGCAAATCCTGCTTTGTGTTTCAGAAGCACGAGGAATGGAGCAGTGTGTCGTCTAATCCAGAGGGGATTGAGCTGTGGCAGAAGACAGGCCGTGTTTAGGCAGGGGGTTTGATAGGGACTAGAGTGTGTAAGGATGACGTGGTTTAGGACTTTAAAAAGCCTGCAGTCATTTTCAAACAGTTAGAATTAAATCACCAAAAGCCAGGAGATAGGAGCAGGCATCAACCAGGGGCAAATAAAAGACAAGCTACAAACTATCTGCCAAAAAAAACTTAGGGTAGTAGTGGTGGTAGTGGTGGTAGTTGGGAGGGGACTCCTAAAATGTTGTTACTGCAGCACGGCTGAAATACTGAAGCAAACACAAATTGCTTTTACAAATTGGGAGCAGAGAGTTTTGAAGCTATGCACCAAAACGGACTGAACCACTGCCACTCAGATGTCCTAAATGGCTTTGGGGGAAATGAACACAGCACAGATAAGAGGCTCCAGGGCAGAGTCACTGAGGCTGGGCTGAGAGGAGCACCATCGCCGGACCTTATTGGTGTTGGTCTTCCATCCAATTCCCTGTCAAAACAGTGTTATTTGACTGCTTTGGGTTGGTTGGTACCGTCTGGAAAGGTGAACAGACTTGCAGTAAATGGCAAGGGCTTGCTTTATGGCCTTTTATTGAGAAGGACACTTATTTAAGACCCCCATTTAAAAGGCCAGAAGTGCTCCCACAATCGATCAAACTCTTGACACATCTCACGAACATGCCCACGTTGGGAGTGTGTGTGCAGAGCCGGGCCTCTCCTTTTACCTGTTCTCATTGCGCTGTGTGTAGCGCGGCTGGGGGTCCGGGTCCCCATCGTTCACGTCATAGCTGGCATCCGGATCCTGGGAACCGAGATGAGTTGAATATGTGAACGGAACGGCATTGTCATCATGACCCCTGCCGTCAGATAGAGGGGCCCCTCTCAGGAGGCATCCCGACAGTCTTAAGATACTCTTCATAGATTTCAGACATGATACGGCAAATCCTGGCAATTAACTTGAGGTAGACCTTCACAGTGCCTCGCCTTGCAGAGTGCCTCAGAGAACGCATGCATGTGGCGTATTCTCTTCTGTGTATATGTGATCTAAAACACAGGCGATAGCCACGCTGAGCTAGAAGGTAAGCTCCTGCTCTTTTTCCAGACGAAGAAGGTTGCGCTACTCACATAGTTGTTGGCCAGGTCCGGGTGGTCTTTCTCGATGCCATCATCCAGAATGGTGACCACCACTCCTCTCCCAGTGTAGCCCTCCGACCAGGCTCCCCTAGCATTAAGATCGGCTTGGCTGGGGTTGGACTTGAGGGAGCACAGAACACGCTTTCATTAAGCCATTATTATCACAAAAGCATGCCTTCCGCATCAGCATCATCAGCAATACCTCAAAAGAAGAAAAACGGCAGGTTCCAGAACTTCCCGGAGGCAGTCAGCTGGGCCAGCCTTGCCCTTCAACAGCTGCTGCCTATCAGGACTTTGTCAGTGGAAGTATAGAGGCCCCATTGAAGCAGGTTGTGGGAGATGCTACAAAAAATGCTGAAGGGAAGACGAGGACTAAATTGCCAAGGCATGCTGCCTTCAAGGAGAAAAAGCCAATTCCTCCAATATGAACAGTCCTGCTGCCGGGAGGCTGCCCAAACGTTTGTATAGCAGTTTGATTCCCTCATTGCCTCCTCAGTTTGCCTTAACTAGCACGGTGTCCATTCTCTGTCTCTCCATATAAGAGTGTATTGATAGAAATGCCCTTTAAAACAAGGCCACGGTAGTTTAGATGAAAATTCCTGCTAGCACTGATAGAGAGGTGAATAGAGAGGTGTAGGAAGTGACAAAGAAAGTGAAAGTTAGAAGTGGAAGTGAGAAGGATGACAAACGGATGGAAATAGTTAAGGAAAGAGATAAAAGGGGAGATTGGATAAGCAAAAGTAAGAAAATGTGCTTCCACCCAAGGCTCTAGCCCACCTCTACCTTTACCACCTACGGCTTCCTGCTGATCTCTCCCCACAGGGCCGGCTCCCTGCTGGGCCAGCACAGAGCAGCATAGTGGATGAGCTTATTAATATCCTTGGCCCCAGGGCAGCAACTGGTGCTGCTGACACAGACATCTTCTCTTATTCACTGGGAAGAATCACCGTGGTCTGAAGGACTACCGTACACACAAAGGCATTTAGCTCCTGTCTTCATATTCATTTAGGGATACAGCACAAATGATGTAGTCTCATAGACCACAGAAGCCCATTTGGGAACTATTTTCAATCTTTACTTTAACGTTCTAAGGCAGTACCTTCCATGTGCAAGCCATGTTTACGGTTTTAGACACACTGTATAAAAGGCTTGTATGCTAAATGCACCAGGCTCTCCAAAACCTCCATGCCAACTGCAAGTGAGAGGAGAAACTGAAAACAGGAACCCTGTGTTGTTAATAGTCAATATATTTTGATTAGTCGGTGCGGAAAACAACAGGACATTGATGATTTTCTAGATCATTTATAAGAAAACGACACTGCTCATCACTGGAACTCATCATCAACACGCATGTTTAATCTATCACTCATTCATGGGGTTATTCCAAGAGTACGGAACATCGCACACGGGCTGCCACTAGATAACGCTTGGAATACTGGTGACCTTGACAAGAATTGTCCCACCTCTAAACTGTCCCGCCTTTCTAAAAGTTTGGAATAATTTGTAATTACACAGTGCTGTTCTTGTTGATCTGGCAACTGGATTCTGAACAACGTGGTGCGAACACGCCCCTTCCTCCCCCATCAGCGTCGCACCAACACCTCAAACAAAGCTTCCTGAGGACATCAGCAGGGCTGGCCCCACCCCCACACAGCTGCTTCCCTTGGAGAGCTTGTCAGGGGAGGTATTTAGGAGCTCCCAAGGAGGCAGCTCAGGCAGATACCGGTAGTAAAAGATGTGTCATGCTGTCTTGCCCACAAAGCTGCACTGTCTTGATGATGCCAGAGCCTGGGGAAGAGAAGGAAGAAAGCCAGAGGAATGTTGGAGGACGTCAAACCAACGAGCGACCGCACCAATTCCTCCCAAACGGCCACTGGGAAGCCCCCCCCCCCCAGAGACCATACGAACAACACAGGTGAGGGGTTTGTGTGGCTTTGATATTCCCTTTTCTTTCACTTCTGTTTCCCTTCATAAAATGGCTACTCTGGCCCCAAACACCTGTCCTGTGTCTGTTCCTGAGACAGTATATTCTATTCTTCAGAAAAACGAAATGATTTTGTCCTGTCACTGAAAATGTCCTCAACTACAAATACCTTGGAACTAAAAACACACATTAATGAGTTAAACGGGGAAGAATACTATTGGTTTCTTTTATAGAAAACAAAATCATGTCTCCAGAAGGGCCAGACTTGGTTTGATGTCTGTATATAAGTATTACTTGCAGAAACGTCTTAACTGCCTTACGTCGGCCTCCCTAGGCTGGCTAGCACCAGAGAGACAGAGGGGTTAGTGGACAACCATCCCACACAAACATGGAGTATCTTGTAGAGGGTTACAAACCTTAAGTTGCCTGTAATGCCGTTCAAATGTTAAATACATGATCTCGGTACTTCTCACCGTGCATCATTGTACACTGCATTTACAATAGATTAAAGACATGTTTGCCATCACACTACATACAAACCACCCTATGCCAATGAAAAAGAAACTTGAGATTTCCATTTTGTTTAAAATATCTAAAAACATGTTTTCACTTTGTCATTATCAGGTATTGTGTGTAGTGTGATCGCGAAGAAATCTTTAATCTATTATAAATTCAGTCTAAAACACAACAATATATGTAGAATTTGCAAGGGGTGAATACATTTTCAAGCCACAATATAGATTTATATTGCTGCAATACAGGACAAAGCTGTAAAAGACATGGTCTCAGATTGATTTCCCTGTATAAATAAAGTAACAAAAGAAATCTGCATTCTTCACCATGCAAACCTCATTACAAACAATCTGTCAGTGTTTGGCTTCTAAGGAACAGTGGAACAACCTCAAACACAGCAGAACAGGATTAAATCCTTTAGCCGATTACAGCAGCAATGCTGAACGACAGAGTTGGTTTCACAGTGTTCCATTCACAGGTGATTGGTGTTTGACCCAGTCAATACTTC
The DNA here is from genome assembly GCA_016801125.1 of Novumbra hubbsi. NCBI lineage: Eukaryota > Metazoa > Chordata > Actinopteri > Esociformes > Umbridae > Novumbra > Novumbra hubbsi. The sequence continues at coordinate 11,344 of JACXGK010004506.1, forward strand.
CATTAACACAATCGCACCACATGGCTTAGTGCAGAGAGGGAGTATGACTATTAGGAGAAATCATCCTTGAGCCTACTAGAGGAGGAGAAGGATATTGGCTCATTCTGTTTAATTTCAAGAGGAACGGTTCTTCATTAATACAAGTGTCGTCATGGATTTTGGCTCCATTAGATTTGATATGGTACTATTCAGAGGACGGGCCAACTTAGGAGCACGTAGTGACATTTTGAGTCCACCTCACCTCTGCAAAATGTCAGTTTACATTCAATAAATCCTGAAACCCTGAGGTTATGTTGACCCCTCACTGGCCAATCAGTACATTATCCCCTCACTGGCCAATCAGCACATTATCCCCTCACTGGCCAATCAGTACATTATCCCCTCATTGGCCAATCAGTAAATTATCCCATCACTGGCCAATTATACATGGAGGAATGTTTTATTGCTTTAAGTTGTTTATGTATTGTCTTTTATATATTGGTGAAATAAATGGTTAAATATAATTTAACATAGCTTATCTTTTTTAAATGAGTTAACTTCAACCTTTTTCCACTGCAGTCCACTCTGTTGTATGTAATTGCTAGGCTTCAATATGGAAATAAATTGTACATTGTATTATGGCTGAGCAAGATGTGCCAAATGTTGTCAATAAGCAATTCATTCTAACTCTACCACTTTAATAGGCGGTCTAAAAACAATTACAGTCTCCCCCCGGGAAAATAATATCAAAACAACATTGACTATGGAGGGTTTGGTGCACATCCAAACTTCTCACAGCAGCTGGACAGAAATCCAATATAAAGAGAAAGGGAATGTCCACTCTCCATTATACTGCTCCCAAATATATTATAAACATTTGAAAACCACACAGATCCCATTGATTTCTCCAGAAGTTGAATTGCATCTGCTTTCCTGATGTTCCCTCACCATAAAACCAGGAGGTTGAATCAAATCAAACACAATTAAATTAATGCAAAGTGGAGTTAGAATGAAATCGCAAAGAAAACACCACACTGTAGTATGTCTTGAGTAGAGTTCTATGGAGGACTTATCTAGAGTGATTTTCACATCATTGTTTTCTTGTACTGGCCCCCCTGTGGGAATCAAACCCACAACCGTGACTTCGAAGGGACTATATAATACATTTCAAAATATATAAAAATGGAAAACATGTAATAGTAACAAACATTCATTCTTAATATACAACAGTACATTGAACGTATACTCACTAAATTGTTTAACATACTGAAGTTATTTTAGGCATGACACTTTTATTTAATAATGCAAATAAAGCATGAAAGTCCTGAAAACACATTTTTAAAATGTACTTATTTCCAAGCCAAACGCATTACCGACAACTTGACTACTAAGATAGCATTAGTCAGAACAAGGAACCTGTATTCATGAATATAGGCATGTATTTCTCCAACCAGAATTCATGCTAAAACTGTATAACGGCTAAATCCAACAGCTGGTTGGCTTTAAAAATCCCTACCAACACTGTATAGACTATGGATTAAAGAGAAAAATAAAATATTCTTTAATTGAGCTGAGATAGGCAGTTTATATTTAAATGATTACCTTATATTCATTGTCTGGTGTTGCATTACAACATTGTAAAACTTTCTGACCACATTCAGCATGATTAAGAACATTCCGGTTATGAGTGTTCTCAGCAGACTGCATATCTCGATGCCGCAAAATGCCAGAAGACTTACTGATAGGGAAAAACAAAGCGTGTTCATCGAACATACTGCTTTTACTGTATGGCAGCGGGTTTCTTTGCTTAGAAGGTAAAGAGCAGAAAAGTGCATTCCAATTATTTCCCTACGGGTGCTCCACACGTCTATGGAGTGCTTTTCAATTAGCTCTTATCTTATTTGCTTTGAGACATTAAAAAGTCTAAGGAGTGTTGAACACCGCTCGAACAGAATACCCAGATCACTACAGCTATCTACTAAGTTGCTGTCCTGTACATTTTACATACAGTCATGTCAAATGACTGTTAATAGTGCTCGGAGCTCCACAAAAGGAAGCTGTTATAATGTGGCTGCTGTTTTGCAGGGGATCAGAGTAACGACTGGACTCACCAGGTACCACTGCTGGGTGAATTTGGGGTCAGATGGTTCAGTGTAGACATCTCTTTTGTTCCTTGGTCTTGACACCTGCTGCTCGGTCCAAAGCACCTAGAGAAGAACACAAGACACAGACACACACGGACACACACATTAGCGCTGGTAAATGAAACAAGCTTGACATGAGAGATAACTGTTCCGGTCTGCCTCCCACACTGGCTTTCATCTGGGCGCCAACACTGTCATTTTAAATTGTTAAATCCTACAGACGGAAGAAAGACTTTCTAATCGGGCCAGCTGGGTTAGATCAGCAACATCTAAAGCGAGAGTTAGGAGGCCAATGTGATTCATCTGATTTCTGAGGCCGTGTGTGTTTTCGTCACTCTGCTTTTGGCTGGGCCAGAACTTTCTGCTAGATATGCAGCCGTGGGGTTGTTAGTGACTGTCTAATGTCTAGCCCAATGTATTCTATAATCAACAAAAGACAGGAATCTAATTGCGATTGCTACCTCTCGGCAGACTTTAAAATATCCCTGTAGCCGATCAACAATAAATAACAGAAACAATTGAGAAATGGTCTCTGGAAACAATATGACCTGTGAACAAAAACACAACCCCCTTATCTACTTGAAATGTTATGCCCAGCTTAGCCTTCTGTCTGGCCCAAGGGGCATCCTTTCTGAGAGACAGGGGCTGTCGATTGTGGACTTGTTTCTAATGCAGGGCTGCTATACATACTGTCTCTCCTCTCTGATTCTCATCTCTGGCTTACGGAAAGAGGAGATCCATAAACCATAAGGCCACTGTCACATCCGCCAGACACAATGCACCATGGGTGTGACAGTTACACAAACTCCGCAGAGAGAAGAGATGGGTCAGCGTGGGTCTGCAAGTATTTCCTCCTAAGTATGCAATAAGTAACAGCGAGGTTGGATGAAATCAAATAAAAAGCAGCCCGGAAAACCAATCAATTTAATCCGACTGAGAACCATTAATGGTTGACAGAGAATGATTGTGAGACAGAGAAAGATAGAGAGGAAAAAAGAAGAAGGAAAGAGTAAAGAGAAACCACAAACAGTTCATGTTTAATGGCAGGGGTTATGCAAGTCTGCCAAAGTCTTCTTTGAAGTGTGCGATTATTGAAAGCACATGGAGTTAAGCAGTGTGTCCGGGCTGATCACACAAGACAATAAAAGGACTGGGAGAGACAGGTCCAGGATTACACTAAGAGGAGATATCTGAAGCTTTACATGCACTCATTTACCTAAGCCTAATCCTTACATTATACAGTCACCAACCCGGAGAGCGCTTTTCCTCTGTGTTATTTCAGTAGACAGTAGGGTCCATTAATATTCATGCAAAATATAAATATTTTCAAAATCCATCTTGTGGAATACTCCAAATCCAACCCTGTGTGTGTGTATGCCTTCTTTTTTGTGTTTTTAAAACAGTTGCACAGACACAGTTGTACTGTGACTAAATGGGCACCTGACACATTCTACCGGCCAGAATGCCACAGGCCTAACTTTGCCTTGGGCAGTCTCTGATAGAGTAAGGTTGCCCAAGACAGGCCGTTCCCCTGTGTGTTCTCCTGTGTGTGTGTGCAGGAATGTGTTGGTGTGGGAGACAGAGACCAGGAAGAAGGTCCTCTTACTGTTCAGGTTGTACAGTGTTTCCCCAGTCATCCTCAACACTGCTCTATCCTATTTGAACGCCATATTCACTGATCTTCCAGAGCTAGACGACACCCATGACCCTCAGTAGTCTAGAGCTTTTAACTGCTCCTTGGCTCACTCCCCCTCCGTGGCTCACTCCCCCTCCGTGGCTCACTCCCTCTCCGTGGCTCACTCCCCCTCCGTGGGTCACTCCCCCTCCGTGACTCACTCCCCCTCCGTGGCTCACTCCCCCTCCGTGGCTCACTCCCCCTCCTTGGCTCACTCCCACTCCGTGGCTCACTCCCCCTCCGTGGCTCATTCCCCTCCGTGGCTCACTCCCCCTCCGTGACTCACTCCCCCTCCGTGACTCACTCCCCCTCCGTGGCTCACTCCCCCTCCGTGGCTCACTCCCCCTTACCTTGACATGGCTCGGCACAGGTGTAAAGGCCTCTCTCTTTCGGCAACAGGGCTGAAATACCTCTGAAGGAGTAGACATTGCACTGTTGACGGCTCCTGTAAGCTGCGCTCACAATTTAGGGTCTTTGTCACATCATTAAGTGGTGGATGTGTACACACTCTGTGACCAGGAGGTCCAGCTAGGTGCTGATGGTTCACATCAAGCCTGCTTTCACTTTAAAATGAGGTCCCCGGTGTTCAGGAACCCAAGGTCACCTTTCTCCATCTCCTTCTCCAAGCTACACCGTTCTGCCAGAACGCATAATGAGAACGGAGAGCCAGAGGAGCTGAACAAGTGGAGCTTTGATGTAGAGTTCTGCAGGAGGATTTGAATAGAGACCTCAAGGGGGAAAGTACATGTCCTCTGGGGCTGAGAGAGCTGAGAGCTCAGTCCCTTACACGCCTGCCGAAGCTTAGGTGAACAGATGGACCAATGTCATGACTCCCCTCCGTATAAAAAAACAATGCAAGTTGCGTGGTGAAATTGCACTGCAAACAGACCATGCTGTCGTTTTGGAGGGAGACTTGCATATTTATGAGTCCGCACACCTGGGGGAGGTCAGCCCTGAAGCTCATGGACGGAAGTGGTGCAGAGATTCGAAAACGCCACGAAAACAGTGACGGCACCGAACATTACATGAAAGAAACCGATTCATTATTTCTAGTTGTAGGCCTATTTTGGAACATCTGGCGGCAATATGGCCCCCATTTGAGTAGCAAAATGTTGTATATGCATTCTTGGCAGTGGAGCCTCAGACCAGTAACCTACCCGCGGTTCCTTCTGCAGCCGGACATGTATCCCCCTGTGGCCCGATAGGGATCGTTTCACCACCGTACGGTGCCAGAAGTGATAGTAATCCCCGAACACCTGCAGGCAGGAAAATAAGCATTTTAAGGTACTGATGTGCAGTCAAAATGAAAACCAAAAGAAACACATCGATAGCATGGGCCAAACATACTGTACACACACACACACACACACACACACAAGCAGCCAGACAGTTCATTTCCACGCAGCTAGAGATAGACAAATCCATTACCACACCTGCTGCCTGTGACATAACCACGTGGTATAAAGGAGAGAGACACACATCCATCTGTCACTGGTGGTGAGGTTGGGGAGAAAACCAGCCAGACAGGGCCCCTAGTGGTCAACAACACATGCATCATCACACCTGCCTGACAAATAGAACGGCAGACCATCAAAACCAGTAATATCCTCCACAGAGGCGTAGTCCACTTCACATCCGCACTTGTTCATTATACATGTAGAGCCAAGAGTGCGGCAGATACCGTGTCCCTCCACCTTTCCTCCGCCTGCTGTGAACTTCACCGTAACCAGCCCTGCACCTTTCCTCCGCCTGCTGTTAACTTCACCTTTAACAGCCCTGCACCTTTCCTCCGCCTGCTGTTAACTTCACCTTTAACAGCCCTGCACCTTTCCTCCGCCTGCTGTAAACTTCACCTTTAACAGCCCTGCACCTTTCCTCCACCTGCTGTTAACTTTACCTTTAACAGCCCTCTACCTTTCCTCCGCCTGCTGTGAACTTCGACTTTACTGGACCAGGCATGACTGGCAGTCAAACACGGGCAGTGTTTCCATATCTACGATCGCTCACTTTGTACGGACGGAAGACGGGCAGATAGACAGGGGCAGACACTGACAGGGTGTCAGCAGAACAGAAGACAAAAGGGTTCAGTGTTGTCTCCAAAAAGCCCAGTAATGTACAGAGTGTAGGGGAGCTGTAATCACACTATACGGGCATACAAGCGGAAGTGTTCCAATCTGTACAGTGGTGTGGCGCCTCTGGGAACTGGGCTCACCTTCACACAACCAACGGAAAGGAGAGTGAGGGGAGGAAGAGAACAAGAGAACATTCTAGTCTAAAAAGAAGATATGGAGGACGAGGAAAAAAAACAATGAGGGAGAAAAAGAGAGCTGGGGGGTATGACAGGCATGCGAGGGGAGGGGGGAGGGTTGTGTTAAGGGGGAGAAAGGCAGACACGGCAGGACAGGGAAATCTCTGGGGGAGGCAGGATTCTGAGGAGACACGATCCTGCACGAGCTGTGTGTGTGTGTGCGCATTTGTGTGAGAAAGCTATTGAAAGGTATAGAATCTAACTCGTGATGTACCGCGCATGTTAGAGATAGCGTGTGCTTGTGTGTGTGCAGGCGTGTGTGTTTGTCAGAGAGGAAAAGCACTAAGGCTTGTTCATCATCCTGTCACTGTTCAGTGATGGCATCAGAGATACAGAGATCTTAACACTCCTCACTAAACAGCAGTCTGGACACAGATGCACACACACACACAAACATAGAATTAAAAAACAAACCTTTAAAGCATTTTAACAGCAACGTAAGTCTGAAATGAGTTCAACTTATGTGAACAAAAAGTTCAACAGCAGGTCTACTGCAATATGCATGTAGCATACTGTGTTTTTTTTGGGGTGCCGGCACGTCTCTAGCCCGTGGCTCAATGCCGCATACTCCATCAGCATAACAGGGAGAGACACAGGAAACAGACCCAGTTCAAATATTCTGGGTCCTAGAGGGCATTTATTAACAAAAAGTGGAAGAAACTCAATTAAAACTACTAGGGGCCGACTCACGCATTCATTCCTTCTATCTTCTTCTACTCCCTGCTGCTCTGAGCTGCTTTCCTGGGGCCCCTTTTATCTTCCCCCTGACGAGGCCTGATTGGAGGCACATGTGCCTTGTCAAGTGGGTGGAAGCCGAGCTGCATTCATGAGCCCTATTTTGCAGTCACGGACCAGTGGTGCTCCATGGGAAAATTGCTCGATTATGGCACAGCAAAGGATGTGTTTGTGCCCCAATATAATAAAATCAACAGCTCTGGAAAAACTTAAGAGACCACTGCACCTTTTGCTTTCCTTTCCAAAAAAGTTGAAAAGGAACATTTTGAGTGAGGAACAGAAGGGTTCAATTTAAGACACCACTGCAAATAAAAAAAGCGTTGGAAGGCTACATATCCGCTTGTGCAAATAGATGTGAGGAAATGGGAACATCACCCCTTGCATCCCACAACCCAGTCTCCGTTAGGTGAATCCACCTGCTAAAACTTTGCTTGTAGCATGGTAAATTGACATTATTTAAGGTTTTTGCTTATCTAAGCTAAGCGCTAATGTTTCCACCAAAGCATATTCTCATAGTGGAATTCACAACAACTGTGCTTGCATGAATTACAGACATCCACTGATTAAAATGTTTGTAGATAACATCTAGCCACCATGACTACCTTATGCCATTGCCTATTAAGCATTTGGTTGAATTTGGGAATCATTTAACAGAAATACATTATGAAGTATTTGGTTGTGGCTAACAACTTTCAATAAATCTAATGTTTACAGGCACCAACCAGAACCCCATTCTAACCACATTTCAGTCTAACCATCAAAGGAAAAAACCTTGCCCAGCTTTGGTGTGATTCAGTGGGTTAAATGCATGCACTCCCTGCAGCAGACCAGATACGAGGTGCTGATATGTGTTTTATATAGTAGCCTAACAAGCAATTATTGTCATTGGTGCATTAATCAAGAAAACAACATGTGACACTATAGTAGAAGCCAGTTATTGTGGTATGTTATGGACAAACATTGCATATATATTAAACTTAATGAGGGGCAATGACATCTTGCATTTATTTAAGTCAAGAACTGTCATAGGTTGCAATAAAACCAAGTATGTATTTACCATAATACGCTGCTTTTTAAACAGAAAAGTGTATTAAGGGCTAAGTCATTATAATCATTAGACAGCACAAACCCACACACACAGTGCTTTTGGAAAGTATTCATTATTTCTCTCACATCTTCCTTTGTTATAGACTTCATTTATAAATGATTACAGAAATGGGTGCCAATTTATAAAGAAATTATAGATTGAAGTATCTCATAGATAAAAGTGTTCAGACCCTTTGCCAAGATACTCCGCATTGAGCTCGGATGCATCCTATGTCCTTTGATCATTTGATTTTTATGAATTATGTATCTGGAGAAGGTTACACAATGAAAGTACCCAGGAGCACAGTGAGGTCCATCATTGCGAGAAGAAGTTTTGAAGCACTCAGACTCTTCCGAGAACTAGACATCTATGTAACCGGGCAAAAAAGCCTTGGTCATGGAGGTGACCATGAACCCTATGGCAACTTCAGTAGAGCTTCCGAGTTTCTCTGTAGAGAGTTCCTACACACAACACTGATGTGGGTTTGTTGCAAAACTGATTCCAAAAAAGTATTTGGTAATATTTATTTGGGTCAACGTTTACACAGAAATGTCTGAGAATGTTTGCAGCTTGCATGTTTTCACACAGTCATTGTAGTAGCTTGATGTGAAATGTGAAAGGCACATTTACTACCGTTCATTTTGCAACCCAGAGTTTTGGGACTGTGTGACAACAAACATTTGTTGGCTTGCTAAAAGCATTTATTTCTATAAACTATTTTGGATATAATGGATTAATGCATAGAATGCACGTAATTCAAACACTGGAGTGAACATATCTATACATAAAGATTGACCATGAAAATATACATATTTTTAAATACTGTCACAAACACAGCTGTAAACACCTACACAATGCTATGTGTAATGTAAATTTATCTAACCAAATGTATACATTTCATGTTGTCTTTCATCAATACATTCAATTAAGTTTTTGAACAAAAAGTGGTTTTTGATCATAGCTAACAAAACAATATTTAAACCACTAAAAGCCCACTTTGTTTCAAATATTTAGTATTGAACACCGGCAAAATAAAGTCAATCCACTGATATAATGCAAAAAATAAATAAATAATAACAAGAATTCAAAAGGGGGTGAGAACATATCATGGTTTCCTGTGTTCCTGTGTTCAGAGAGGGAACAGAGAGGGGGAGGCAGGTGATGCAGCGAGGCTAAGTGTTAGCGTGGGTGACATCAGGCTTGGTTATCAAACAGAAGTCTGATAACGCTAGCAGCCAGGCATCAGAAAAACACCCGGCAGCTAAAACACACTGCAACAAACTACGGTTTCACTCTGACTGACTTCCTTTTTTCTCCCACTTCCCTCGTCCTCCTCTCACTGCCTTAACAATCTATGCTTGTAGAGCAAAACAAAAAGCGACATTACAATAAATACAAATAAACGTGCGTTGTGACAAGAACTTCTGGTGGTGTGCAACGGGTCTCTGGAGATATGTATGGATATGCATGGAGGGTCCCTTGTGTCTCTGGAGATATGTATGGATATGTATGGAGGGTCCATTGGTGTTTGTAAATGACCACTCCCAGATGCTGATGTAGGCATGTTCTGGCATGTTCTGGGGTCCGGGTCGTTAAAGCTTCATGCGGGTACCTCTACTCTAAGCGGCATACCTACGGTAAAACCAGGAACATTACTATCATTGTACCGTATATGTATCCAATTGGAATCTGCCTTGAGGGAAAGAAGGAAGTTCAGCAAAAGGTTTTGCTCAGCATCTGCTGGAGTCATCTGGCCCCAAAGTACACGAATGATCCTAAACATCGTGTTGAGCGATGTGTCCATATGGAAAACCGAAATCGTTTAGGTTCCAAAAGACGCCAGTGTGTCAGAAGAAGTACATTGATGGTGTGTTATGGTCTGTTATGGTCTGTTTCAGTCTGGTGGTGCATTTCCACCACTGCTGTTGAAGATCTGCTCAAAATCAGTGAAAAGCTAGGTTTTAATAAAATAAAAAGATTCATTAAAGCTTTGATTCAATGACAGATTGGAAATGTGTGGTAGCGAGTGCATACACTCAGTGCATACTTTCCCCTACTTTTTTATGTCCCCTCTACCCCAGGGACAGAAGCTGGACCCCAGGAAGAGTAGCTACTGCTCTAGCATTCTTAGAAAATACAAAACATACTAAATACTGTCCTCTAGAGGCATGCTGGCCTCCAGTCTACGGGAAAAATTCAACATTTCACCCTGGGGACTGGTTCCAGCACAGTGATGCATGCCTGAATGGGCAACTTGACCTGAGTTCCTATTTTACCACCACATGGGTGAGTTTGTCTGTCTGTGTGGGGAATGTCGGCTGACACTGCAGTTAGCGGCCAAGGACAGCCTTGTTCTGTAGATTGACCCAGCCTGCCCGTGGTGGCTGGACTGACTGAGACAGAGCCTCGGCCTGGTAAAGGCTCAGCCAACTCCCAGGAGCATGAGCAGCAGTATTGCACAAAGGCTCCCTGAAGACTCATATCATTTCTATCTCTTAAAGAAGAACACTGAGCTCAATTGTTGGTTTGCGAGACAGAAATTGGCAGTTAAATTGAACCACTGTGCACTTTACTCCTGGTGCTGTGTTCTACATGCTACTTACCCTGTCGCGTCAGGAGAACCAGCCTCATGCATGCCAACATTCCCAGGTTACAAACACAATCTCCCTCGACCAATCTCTCTGGCACACAAACACACACACACGCAAAGTTGAGTCAGTGAATAGTCAGCTACTCTCCGTCATCCAGAGTTTCAAATTAATCGCTGCATCATCCCTGCTTCCACCGAGGCACCGGCCTGGCTCCAGGATCAGATGACTGAGGGGGGCTTGTCTTTTAAATTAGGGGGCATGGCGAATCCATACACCATTTGCAGTGTTTATGGAAAAACAAAACTGGGAGGGCCTCAGATTCAATCTTGCACTATTCGATTTAGATCAATTTTGTTTTACATAACTGTTACAATTTTATTTGATCAAAAATTTGGGATTTTAACAGAACATTTTTGTATTGTTTAAAAGATGGATTTTCGTAATGATCTTCGGATTGAACAAAATTCACGCTAACATCAACAACATAATAATAACAATAATAATCCCCATCTCCAAAACAGTTGGGACGCTGCATAGAATTTCAAGGAAAACAGAATGCATTGATGTGCCAATCGGTTATCCTTATATTCAATAGTAAATTGTACAAAGACAACATATACATAAAAAACAATATGTGCCCATTTTAAATTTGAAGCCAGCAACATGTTTAAAAAAGGAGATTCTTACAGATACATCATGCTTGTGTTTCTCAAATATGCTAAAGACATGTTGTCAGACTGCTATTGGCAAATCAAAGAGATACAGAGTGGGCTAATCAAACTTCCATGGTGAGTCCTTGGCTGGCAGACTATGTCCTGGTCCACTGACAGAATAACTAATTAAACCACAGAGTTTCTCCCAGAAACCATCTAATTATTCATTTTCAAATTGAGGCCAATTGTGTAATTTAAATGTTTATTGCAAAACCCAAACTAATTTGTTGCTTTCTCAGCTCAGATCTGATCCAGTGTGTTTAATGTCTATATTTGGCCTTTGTCCGTCCATGACACCTGATGACTATGTGAACACTAAAACAATAGCCAGCTCCCAAACAATTAGGAAGAATTCACACACTATCATTCCTAAAACCACTGAATTGTGTCAGAATAACGAGGCTGTAGCATTCAAAAAGCAGTGAACAGGCCTAACATGGAAAGCCATGGAGAAATGTTGTGGACAATAAAGGAATGCTTATGTAAGGATTCATAAGTTCTGTTAGTGGCAGTCAAAATGGCAGATGATGAATGATGAGTTAGACTGCTTTAAATCCATTCTTTAGTCTGTCGACTGTGGGTGAGATGGGGAGGTGGAGAAGGAGCTTGAGGTGAAAAGATGGGAGAGACTGAAGGGAAAAAATATGAGAACGGAAGAGAGGAGGAGGGGAGGCATTAGGGAAGAGTGAACAGAATGGAGATTTTACTAGGGAAAGATGAGGAGTCTGGAGAAGAGGGAGGGAAGGAGACAGGAGGAGAGAGGGAAGGAGACAGGAGAAGAGATAGGGAAAGAAAGAAAGAGACTGGAGAGGGAGAGACAGGAGACAAAAGAAGAGAGAGAGGGAATGAGACTGGGGAAGAGAGAGAGATGGAAGGATACTAAAGATGAGAGAAAGAATGAGACTGGGGAAGAGAGAGAGATGGAAGGATACTAAAGATGAGAGAAAGAATGAGACTGGAGAAGAGAGAGAGATGGAAGGATACTGAAGATGAGAGAAAGAATGAGACTGGAGAAGAGAGAGAGATGGAAGGATACTGAAGATGAGAGAAAGAATGAGACTGGAGAAGAGAGAGGGATGGAAGGATACTGAAGATGAGAGAAAGAATGAGACTGGAGAAGAGAGAGATGGAAGGATACTGAAGATGAGAGAAAGAATGAGACTGGAGAAGAGAGGGGGAATGAGACTGGAGATGTAAGTGAGACAGAAGATGGTATAAAGACTAGGTGGGAATTCTGAGATGCTTCAGTGCTCTGCTTCAGTCACTTCCCACACACGACAGAACCTCACCCCTCATTTCACAGCACACACACATAGATGGGTGTGATAGAGATACCACTACCTGGACTCTCAATCTCTCCCACTCTAACACACACACATGTACACAGACATATTTGATCATCTATTAATGTAACGTATCATCTGCTAAAGTACATGAGTATACTAATTTAAAGCCATACAGATAACTATAGAGATAAACTATACAGATAAACATTTGAAGGAAGTATTATATTTAAATAATGACACAGGAAGATTTCAAATTATGTAATTAATTCATAAAAAATCTCTAGCTTCAATAATGGGTGCCCCCTTTTTACAAAAATAAAATGTAGATGTTTTTTGTTGATGTCTCTTACACCGACTACGAGGAATTCTCGACCACTTGTATATATTGCTTCATGTCATGTTCAAGGGTTTTCTTGCAAGCATGGGCTGCTTACATTCCCCCCCACAGCATTTCAATTATGTGATTCCCTCCTGTTGTAGCTATGCTTGTATTCTGGATCACGTTGCTGGACCCATGTTCAGTTAATGAACAGCAATTTCACAGTTGGCGTCTTCAAAAGTTTTCTCTGATACAATATAACATTCATTGTTGACACAATAATAATTTGTCCAGGCCTTGTGGCAGCAAAGCAGCCCCAAACCATAATACCACCACTTCATGGTGGGTAGGATGTTCTTTAATTTTTGCCTGGCATTGGGCCAACCAATGCACCTTTGTCTCATCTGTCCAGAGGACATTGTTCCAGTAGTTTTGGTCTTTACACAGTGGTTGTCTGGCAACTATCAGTCATGTCTTGACATTGTTTTCTGAGTGCCAAAGTGTTTTCCTTCCTGACCTCCCATGTAGGCCAATTTACTGCAGTCTTTTTTTGACAGTTTACATGCAATTCAACAATGATTGCGCAAGTTAACCTTGGGGAATTTATACTTAGGCTTCTCTGTCAGCTCGGAATTTGATGGGGGTTCTTTGCTGATCCCAAGTCTTTATGAAGACTAAACCCTCCCAAGTTACAAGTTACCTTATGTTTTCCAATAATTTGAAGTTGTTTAAGTGTAGTTGTAACTTCTGCCATTTATTTGTTGGTAAAGACAGAGATGTATTAACATGTTCCAAAAATCTAAATCCACAAAGCAATGTTTATTTTACAACACCATTGCCATCACATTCCCTGAACTTGAATCCCTTTAGTTACAAAAAAAAGTAATATCTCAGATTGGCCAATAAAAAAAGAGATTAAGATGTGCAAAAAAACACAGACATTGGGCCGAGGAAGATTGAAAAAAGGTTTTTTGACAGACAAATCTAATTTTGAGGTGTTCGAATCACAAACATTCTTAAAATGCAGACCAAATGAAATAGGACGAGTTGGAGGTGGTGAAGTGGGAGGTTTATACAAGGTAAAAGGGAAACTGAAGGACAGCTATCACTCCATATTGCAATGCCATGCCATACCTTGTGGACAGCGCTTAGATCCAATGACCCGGAGCACAGATTCAATACTATGCAAGACCTATTTAGTACAGTAGCAGCCAGCTGGTATTCTGTTTATAATGGATTGGCCAGCACAGTCTCCAGATCTCAACTCTATTGAGCAGATGCGGGAGCAACTTGACCAGATACATGAGTGTCCATCAAGCCAATTTATCATCCTACCAGAAACGGAAGGTGGGGTAAGATTTCTTCCAACTACCTCAAGAAATTGACAACTAGAATGCCAAAGGTCTGTAAGGCAGTAATGGCTGCAAATCGAGGATTATTTTTGAACAGTTGGAAGGAATTAAATACTATTTCAATAAAAAAATATTATTTATTCATATCTTTGTCAATGACTATATTTCCTATTCATTTTGCTACACAAAAAAAACAGGAAATATGTTACCCCATACTTTTGAATGGTAGTGTACATCCCTGCTTAAATTTTATAAACAGAATAAAGGTCTGTATGTGGGCAGAGAAGAGATATGGGGAATGCTACTCTGTAATTCCTTCTAATATCTCTCAGAGAGGGGAGGAAGAACAGAGTGAGAGAGCTCAAGAGAGAGAGCGAGGGGGTAGAGTGAGCAAAAATATTTGTATCGTATTTGAAACAGAATGTGTAGAGAGCTTGTTCTTACTCCGGGAACAGGGGGGTTAGCACACTGTTGATCCCATCTATCTTCACACAGTGATAAACAGGCAAAGACAACCAACTTACTATTAAATGCCTAAAGCAATTAATAAAACATCTGATAAATGTACTGATAACTAAATGCAACGCTGACAGGAAGTTCATAAGGACTTCCAAATACATGCTGCTTATCTTCAGTGCTTGAGCTAAGTTGAAACAGTTGAAGGAGCTATATTTTTTCAAGATGGCTTTCAAGAGCAGTAACCAGATTTGACTTCAAACTAGGAATAGTCGTTTTTTCCTGTATTTAATTTGTTTTCGTTGGCTGTATTGCTTGGCATTCAGGCGTAATCGTTTGACTTTGTACATTTTTCCACGAGTCCTTCAAATGACATTTCATATGCCTTTTACTGTAGTGGCTTCACTATAGTACTCTATAAAGGCCTGCTTCAGGATATCATAAATGACCATCATTGGAGAACAGTGGACGCCATTATTTCTATCTAAGAGGTCAATAGACTTCATGGCTTGACTTTTGCTCTGACATGATCTGTGAAGTGTAGTTCCTTAAATAGACGTGTGTGCATTTCTAAATCATGTTGAACCAATTGTGCTAGCCACAGGTGGAATCCGAACAAGTTATAGGTTGATCAAAGAACAAAGGATGCATTTGAGCTCAAACAACATTGTCACATGTAGACTAGACTAAACCTCTGTTCATCTTTTAGTGACCATGTGATGTGGAATGTTTGTGTCAACCAATGAGAGTTGTCCCTGCAGCGTGTCCAGCGTATAAGGTCTGAAAAAACATGTACATGAGATATTTTCACTTTAAATAAAATTACATTATAGATTTTCAAAAAACACGGCTTGTCATCATAGGGCAATATGTGTAGATTGATGTAAAAAAAACAACATTAAATGAATTTCATATTAACATGACAACATTCGGAGGAAGTGAAGGGGACAGAATACTTCCTGAAAGCACAGTTTTTATTTTTTGAAGTAGCTTGTCAAATGCAATTAAAATACATCCTGTTTTTGGAGTATCAGGAAACAAACTGTAATGGAAACAACAAATAACATGATGGTAAGGTTTTGCCTTTAGTTATGTACCATGCTAACATCTGAGTAAACACTTTTTCCCCAAACGCAAACACTCCTTAAGAAGTCTGTGCCCATGTCAGCCGCAGGGAAGAAACTACCATCTGACTACGCACCGATGTCCTTTGGGATTTGACCAATGGTTGTGATGAGAAGAAAACACACAACAACTTTAAAAGTGCTACATTATGTTCTGAGGAACTTGCCTGTAGAAGCCTCCTGGTGTGTGTGGGTGGCTAAGTTATTTTAGTATCGAAGGCACCGAGTGTTGTATCAGGGAGCTATGTCACTAACTCTGATTAATAAGAATACGCCTGGAGGCTTGGTGTAGCCCAAATGGCTATAAAGGTTATGGAATAAGTCTGATGTGCACAGTTAGCAAAACATACGCAATTCATTCACCATGTACCATCTAATAATGTGTAACCTTCTCTGTTTTTGCATTAAAGAATTCACAAATCACTTTCCTACTCAAATCTCAAGGACTGAATTTTTTCACAGGTCGAGAGTGGAAGCCCTGTTACTACATAAGAGAAATCAATAGCCCAGCACTCACATAACTGTCCTATTGATTTTAGACCTGAAACAAATCAATTGATCAATTACTGCCGATGGGTTGCATCACTGAAAGAAGCACAGAGCCTGTATGTGTACGATAGCCTTGTTAGCCATCTAGGTGAATAAAGTGTGTGTGTGTGGAGTTGATGATGATGAAAAACAAGTGAAAGGAGTAGAGCATGTTCTCTACCCATAAGTGCCCTTCACTTAAATAAAACACTGCTCACACAGCTAAGGGGAATTAAGACTGTCAGAACCTACAAACAGACATAGAAGATACGCCTGTACCACACACACACACTATCATGCACAACCCTGCACATACAGACACACAAAGAGACCTACACAAAAGCACACATATTTGGATCACCATTAACTGACTCCATGGCAACAGAACACTAAATGAAAATGACATCCCTGCCAAACAAAAGGTTACAGATAACATGCATTCAAACAACACACATACATATATTTACTGACATAAGAGTACTGACAGAGTAAAAATAATTCCAAATAAAATAATTTAAATTAATTAATTTAAATAAATAATTAAAAAAAGATTGAATTGGTTTGTAATTCATTTCACAGTCCCACGTGGATCCATATAGTGTTTGGTATCCTTTCTTAAGTACTATGTTTTAGGACTGTAAAATATCTCAACAAATTGAAGATTCCTTGAGCATATCCGGCTTGTAGAAGGGTTTTTGCTTCTACAATGGCTGATTCTCAATTAAATCCTTAGGTTAAATGAAGAGCAGATTGGTTGATCCGACAACTCGTGCGTGAAAGCAATATTTAACAAGCTCTTCGTGACAAATTCAGAAAATGGACATCATGGAATGACAAGATAAACTAAGATATTTTAGACCAAGCAACAAGAAAACATTTTTACCACCTAAATTGATCATGTAAATGGTTTCTCCAAAATAATTTGTATGATGTTTATTTGTTAACCTGTTTGCCTGGATCTTTTCGCAAAAATGGGTTTACATGCAAAAAACAAACAAACATGGTTTTACAACTGCTAAGCCAGTCACCTTTGCAATGGAACTAAGGTATTTACAACTATAAAATGTGTTGTCATAAAAAGCACTTTATGAATTGAATAAAAAAACATTCCTGGATTAGCTATGCTACTGTAATAATGTCATACTGTTGGCAAGTAGGTGAATGACAAAAATAGCATTGGAACAAAGGTCCTATAAAATAAAAACATTACTATTAACTATCACCCATATCTGTGTAGGCCTATTCAACAACTAAATCTTGCCACATCGCTTACACATTTACATAGTAAGTTATTTTCTTCCAGGCTTTTAATATGGCTTTTGCAACATCAATTGAAATATTACTTAAGAAATTGTTTATTTAGTCAAAGCGAAACCTTGTTGTGTTACATTGGACATGTACAGGTTGAGTAAGTTGCCCAGATATATGATTGACTTGGGAAAATTATATGATTCAAAAATGTATTATTCTGAATCAAAGTATTCCGAAAGAAATGTCCCTTTGTAATGTACAGTTCACACTGCAGGTTCTAATGTCAATTAGATTTTGTCTTCAGAGACATGAACCCATGGTGACCGAATCAAATTTGATTGGTGGATGAGCTTTGTTTTTATTCACTTTCACAAGATTAGATTCACTACACCTAGTAGGTAGCAGGTTTGGTTCAAAGCACAAGTTCTGGTTTCAAAGAGCATGCCAAGTGATAAATCACATTTTCTAGAATACTCCTCTGGTAGAATGTCACATATCTACGGATATCTGAGCTCTATGCTAAATCAGACTAGAGACAATTTGGACTTTGATTTATAATAATACTTCTCATACAACCCAGAAGGGACGTAGCCAGTCGCTACACCGGAACACAGTGCGGTGGGAAAGTATTCAGACCCCTCTCCATCAACATACAAAGAGCTGGCAGTACAATCATGAGGCACATTCCATTATAGGCTTTGGTTGAAGACATGGAAAAAAAACACACGTCATTGGGATTTGACTGCATAATTAGTCAAATCTTGTTTTTTTTTTGTTACCTATAAAACGATGGAACACACACACATCCTTATTGCGGTCCGGTTAGTAAAGAAGCTAGCTGCTAGCCGCAGGCTAGCTGTCCCTTACAGCATGAAGTTCAGGCAGCAAGGTTGATGCTGAGAGGGGCTCATAAATGATTCATACCAATGGGTGTGTTTTAAAAACACCAGAGCTCCATTGCTCTTCCATGTCATGATTCCAAGTGTCCCCTGTGCCATGCCTGGCTGCTTGGCACCATCACTGCAGTCTACTGGAAAACAGTCCCGGTAATGACATATATTTCCATTTAGTATTCAACATTTCTATCCTGCCAAACTATAGAAGTGTCTCACTAACTCTATCGTCACCGATATTTCCCATCTCTGTCTCGTACGCTCTGCATCTCGTACCCTTGCTATCTAAGGGCTTGTGTACATGACGAGAGAGAAAATAATAAAATGCTAGATAGACTGGTCTTGGTTTGCATAATACGTTTCAGAGTGAATTTACACCGGCATATTTGAGACCTACCATGCAGGATTGTGGCCATCAACTGTGGAAAATCAGGCGGTGGGCGTTGTCGAGGACAGATTTTGTTAGAAAATAGGTACCATAAAATATCTTCATCTCGATTAGTGTATTAATTGCATTATGAACACCAACAGGCCTCCCTAAGAACTGTATTCTGTTCATTAATTAGTAACCTTCTAAAACTGCTATTTAAAATCCGGTGTAACAAATTGACGGTGCTAGACTATGCCAATATAGTTTTAGACTGTACAGGACCTTGGACAGCAAGTACAGTTCTTAGATCTGATTGTGGCCACAACAAAAAATGCCAGGCCTTTAACTCTTAGCAATGGCACAGTTTCAAATAGCGCCAAGGTGAAGTTCCATGTATCTTTTTTGTCCTTCAATTTGGAGGAGAAAATGAACAAGCGGCAGCTCAAAACACGAGGTCTGTTAACTTTGACCTAGAACTATGGTTGTCATGACAGCATAGCATTTTATCTTATTTTCTTTTTTGTATCTTAAGCAGAAGACCTCATATTTTGGGACGGACAAAGAGGGAATAAGAAGGTACTAAAAACATGGGACTTTAGAACGACACTTGAATACAATTTAAATAATAACAACTTTTTTGTGAAGATTTATCAGACTTGATTGTTCTATGTTATTTACCCTGATAAGTGGACTTTTCCACAGAATGCGAAATGCACAGAAATGGGATACAGCCAAATCGTGTTCACACCTGCAAAACCCTGGAAGGGGTTCCATTGAAAATAAGGCACACACTTCTCCAGCGATCGATATCTTCAAGTTTACACAACAAACATATCTATCATCTCAAGTTTTCTTCAATATGTCTCGGAAAATGTAGCATATCATAAACAAGCCCTAACTCTCTTGATTTACATATCTAACGCTCTCTCCTCCTTGTCTGTGTACTATGATGACTCAGTGTTCAGAATCAAACCATCCCCCGCTGTTTCACACTGACTAGATACATCTTACTCAGTGTCTGATACAGCTGAATGAAACAAACAGCTCCCTGTCTCCCTAATCTACTTTACCACACTGAACTACAGATATTATAGTCTTATAAATGAAAAGCCAAAGACCCATAGACCCATGTGTTAAGTGCAACTACAACAAAGAAAACACTACGGTGCTACTAGTGCTCCAGACCGTACCCAAATGGTTGAACATCGTGCTACTAGTGCTCCAGACCGTACTGAAATGGTAGAACATTGTGCTACTAGTGCTCCAGACCGTACTGAAATGGTAGAACATTGTGCTACTAGTGCTCCAGACCGTACTGAAATGGTAGAACATTGTGCTACTAGTGCTCCAGACCGTACTGAAATGGTAGAACATTGTGCTACTAGTGCTCCAGACCGTACTGAAATGGTAGAACATTGTGCTACTAGTGCTCCAGACCATACCCAAACGGTTAAACATTGCAACCTTTTTACTGGTCTTTATTGTTCAAATCCATGATTTGGTCAAACAGTTAAGTGTATAATGTTGGTCCTGATATAAAATTCTCCTTTTAAGTCTGTTTTGAGACCTCTCGTCCTCCCTTATATTGAGGGAGTATCTTTGACAACAGCATCCTGTTAACACCAGAACAAGCTAGCCAGACCCCATACAATTAAACAATTCAAAATGCAGCGGCAAAAGGCAGACAATAAATAGCAAAATTCAACAGAGCCAAGCTGCCTCGTGCCCCACATACTGACTCAGATATCTATCCCCAAACCAATCTGAGAGACACGGATCATAAGGTAGGAACACCGGTCCATTGCCTTAATAGGGATGTTCAGTTTGTGAACAATTTGTTATTTTTAGAAATGATATGCAGTTCACAAACTATGTGTTCATCGCCCATCCAAGCTGTAAAACACTCCAAAACACACTCCAATATAATTGGATCAAAGCATTGGAACTAGACCATGTTTTGAATTAATTGAGAAATCAAACTGATATAGGGACTTTTTGCAGTCAGAGCCATTCTATTTTTATCAGACTAGAATTTGCTAGAAGTGTAAACCCTCCATGTGAATAAGGTAAATATGTCTACCTGTTCACCTTTTGAACCCCACTATATATTGTTCAGAGAATCCCATGTTGCATGTAAAACTAAGAATGTAGCTATACGCTCAGTGTCCAGGTACTACTACTATCAAGAATACGTATTTTCCATTTTATATTCCCAGAGTTTACACATGTAGCCTACTCTTTATGAACCCCTACATTTTTATTTGGAGTTTACTGAATTATAATGAATGTGACACCAAACTAAATTGTCTAGCTTAACAAGGGAGGTGAGTGCCTATGGGGTGTGAAAGACATACTAAGAGGGCTTTTCACTCTGAGACTCGAGCCAGAGCTTGTTCAATATCAAATACCTAACAGAAACATTTTAAACCAGCACAAGTAAAAATATGTGAGAAATAAACATTGCACTAGTTTGTTGAATTATGTCCTAGTTTTTAATAAATGATGTCCTAGTTTGTAATAAAAACTGAGTTGATGCTAAGTGTGAAGTATCTCTTAGTCATATTAAACACATTCTATTTTGAAATTCAACAAAAACTGAATAGACGCAGAGAGTTAGTTATGATGTATGTAGATAATATGATCCCCAAACTCTTTAAGTGTTGCACTATTTGCCAGTGCTGTCAGAGTTCTAAAACACTCCCCCTCCCTGGGATACTCTTTTGATACCAAATCATGTGACCTGGTAATTGGCCTGTTTCCAATTAACCTAGTTAGTTGTGAGACGTTCCACTAGTTTTTCTTTTGCTGTCTTTTGTTGCCCCTGTCCCAGCTGAAACATGTTGCTGATAATATTGCATTCTGTTTTTCAGAAAATTTTACACAGCATCCCAACTTTTTTAGAAAAAAGGTTGTAGTTCAGTACATTTTCTATTATCTTTTTTTAAGCTGACTAAATGTGGGCATACTGTGTTCGCTTGTACATCTCTGATTTGCGGAAAAAGCTCCTTAATGTTCTGCACCGCACAAGGATTCATTGCTGTTTTGTTCTACAGCCCCCACATTGTTTTATTTGACTTTTTATACATAGAAATTACGTTTAAGCAGAGGCAGAAAAGTAGGTTATAATTCATAATGTCTATCGGACCTTTAATTAGTTGCAGTATGGACAAATAAGCCATCATTGTGTAAGGCCAAATAGTGGATGTGGTCTTGTGGTATGTTGGAGAAAGATAACAGTATCCTGTCCTTCACTGCACCTGACACAACGTACTACACTGTTGTGGATCTGGTCTGCATTTTTATCTGTGACCGAAAACAAAGGCAAAGAGTATATTTTTGCATTCGAGGGCACGCGGTACACTTTCACGTTGTGACAGCCCCTAACTATACTGCCTGATCCAGTACCCATCCAGATGACCTGGTGGTTGCCTCAGGAGAAGCATGTGCTGTGGACTGGTTCTGCCCTGAGCGCTGGCTATAAGGAGCCAATGGTATCAAAGTCTAACCCAACAGTGTGTTCCTGCTCTGTTAAAAATCTGGGATGTGTTTCAGGGAACAAGGAATTTCATCTCACCAAGTGGACGGCTAAAGACCCTGACCCTTACCAGTAAGCAAAGCACAGATGCAGTCCTTCCAGGGGAAGGCTGGTGACTGTAAGCCCTGGATAACTGACTTTGCTGTTAGAGTATGCCCTATCTTAGACCCATATGCTCAGGATGAGCCAAATGGCATTTAGCAAAAAATAATGGATTCACACAGGGAGTAATACTGTAGCATCACGGTGGGGAAACAAAGACCAGTGGCTTATTCTCTACTGCTGCTGTCCTTAAGTCTTCATCCTCTATACTGTTGTATTGTCCACTCAATTTCTACATAACTCAAACAGAATTTGCCGGCCTCTCGTCTGTCAACGTATAACTGCAATTCTGATTAAATTCATCCGTCCAGTCTAGGGGGTGGGGGGGGGCAAGTTGTAGGGGGTTCCTGAGGGAACAAATGACCACACTGGACAAAACAAGTAAAACCGAAGCTTTGGCTTGGCAGTGGTTCCAGGTGATCAACTGTAGTGCATTACAAATGCGGTTATTTGTGTTTGAGCCAGCCTGTTGGCACTTTGCCATTTGCCATCCTAGGGGAACTAAATTAAATCATATTGTTACATTACATGATCACCTGCCCCCAATCCTAATTCACGGAAAGGTGCCCAATAATGTGCCTGAGGCTGAGGTTAAAAAAAACAACACAGTCCAGATTCAATGCTATTAAAAGGTGATGTAGTGTAGATATAGTGGATATGGTGATGGTGGAGCAGTTATATTATTTTCAGGACCCTCATCATCTGAATCAGCTAATGGAGTGTTAACCTCCATTTGAAAATGTTTGGCCTGTTAAACTTTGGTCTTTCGGGGCAGGGTCATCAATTTGTTCTGTCTGTAAAGGGAAACAATCTGTTGATGAGTGCCATGAGGCCTTTTGCTCTTCTCACCACTGCTATTAAAATATATTTTGATTTCCTTCCTGATATTATTATTATTTCTTCCACAATGCCTTGTAATTTGAACCACACATTTACAAGTCTCCAACATGTTCACCTGATCTAAATGAGAGGCTTCTACGTAGTAGAATCCAGACTTGATGCTGTTACTGAATTAAACATCGGAGTCAGTCAAAGGAACATCTCAGTACGGGGCTCCCATCCCAAAATACCGATGTGTACAAGTCAACACAGAATGTTCATTATGCCGAAGCCCAAAGCACCATTTAAGTGTAATGTAACTTCACATTCGAAATGAGTTTTCATTAGTTCTTTTCATTAGAGTAGACCAACTAAAATGAATTACTGGCCGAGTGCTTACAGTTCTGTAATTTCAAAGCCAATCCCCTTGACCTCCTCCAGTCCACTGTACATAGAACATCATTAGACTTTACGGACTACCTTGTTATATGATTGTCCTAATACTTTCTGTACAAGGCTGTCCCCTATAGGCTGTCCCCTGTAGGATAAACCTACAGTTTATTCAAGTCGTGTGGTCAGGAACCCCTTCCAGGTCCTACATACTGTATTAACATCCCCTAGTGTGATCGAGAGGATGACAGGCAAAGCCTCCAGACAGACCGGCCTTAGATCAAGGACCAAAGCCAGGCAGTCCAGAATGTGACAGTGGGGCTGCCACCTCTGGAGAGAGCTGAAGCACAGCATAGGTGAGGAAGGGGATGTGTTCTTTTGAACCAAGCAGGCCCTTTTGAAATGGCCGGTACATTCTATTATAGTACGGTGCCACGGACCCTGGGGGCTATGGGATCTAAGGCCATCTGAGGCAGTGAGTAGCAGGAGCCACCTCAGCCCCATGCTTGTGTTAGGAGAACAGGCTTGTTTCTACACTCCTATCAGACACCCTCATACAACCCCAAGAAAGACCAGCACAGAGCTGCATGAAGTGAAGCTGGCAAGGTGCCCCTTGGCGATGCAGTAATGGAGCAACACAAAGTGGATCCACCACAGTAACACATGCCAGCAAAACATGCTTTAACGCAGTACACACACACCAAGGGCACAAACATGCTTAAACATAGCACACACAAACACATCGCCACAGATACGTCCGGCTGCACATAGACAAACAATTTAAAAGGAGGGGAGCATATCTGGGATGACATTCAGCCATGTCAGGTAGGCTTTGCTACACTGCTATTTAAGGAGAAAAGTTTGACTGCTGTAAAGGGCATGACATTTAGAATCATTATATTTCAGCACAGCTGCAGTATGTTTGATCACAAGGCGAAGCACAAGTTTGATTTCTGTCCTGGCATATAAAACAACAAACAGTTGTGAAATAGTAAAAATAAATGAGAGAATAGCTACTGATTTGCAACTACTTGACAATTCTCCTAAGGATGCTGCATTATCTGGACTATTCCACATGCTGAGCATGTAATTAACGTGATATAATATATAGATATAAAAAACTATCATTGGATTATCTGTCTGCACACGTGTAAAGAGACAAAATATTGACAGAGAAAAAGTTCCCAGATCACTGGTTGTATATGAACATCTCTAGTCACTTGGCTTTAAATTAGCGTTTAAATTAACTTAAATTAAATGAACGCTTTGGCCATTCATCAATATAGGTCATTATTTAATAAAGACACAATTTGGTGGAAATGTTGCACTACTTTCGTGAAGGTGTAAAACTATCCACCAGAGTTACTGTGTTCAGGGCCCAGCCCAACTTTAACTAGATTGTAGCCTAAACATCAGCTCCAGGACAACATCTTGAAAACCTTGGTGTGATCCAGTGTGGGATCAAACGCCTGCATACACAGCCCTCCAAATAGGGAGACTTGGCCAGCGTGTGTTTCATCCGGTAGCCAAACTTAGTAATTCTACTTAGTGACACTCTGTCAAGAGATGGCAGCTCCACAGGATCAGAAACTTTCAACTGGAATACAAAAAAACACTGCAAGTAGATTTGATGATTTTAGGACCAAATAAAAGACTGTCTGGAAGTGTCAGGTGTATGACAAAGAACTGTACCCGCATCAGACGTAGTAGTGAATCACTGGTGTAGACACGTTCTCAAAGAATGTAAATGTTACAGTGTAAGTGAAATAGATGGAGAGTTCTGGAATGGCCAAGTCAAAGCCTGGATCTTAATCCTATTTAGATGCTGTGCGGTGACTTGAAAGGGGCTGTGCATGCAAGAAACACCGAAAACATCACACAGCTGAACAAATTATGCATTGAGGAGTGAGAAAAACGTTCTCCCAGTCGATGTCAGGGACTGGTAGACAGTTATAGGAAACATCTTATTCAGGTTTTTTTCAGCCAAAGGGGGCAATACCCGCTATTAGGGCAATGGGTGTCCTAACCTTTCTTTGTAAATATTTAGTTAAATAAATGACCTAATGGTTAACATATCATTGTTTTTGGTTTAATTACATCAATCTATAGATATTGTTGTGCCCTACTCTGAAACAACAAACTCAACAAGCACTCTTAATTTTCTTGGTCCATAACACAATTATTTTGTGATGAAAGTTTTTGGCAGTTTTTCTAAGACATTCCTATATTTACAATCCTACAGCACAGTGGTATTGAAGGCATTCTGTGGGGTTGAACAAAGAAGCTAAACTAAATGACATATGAAGGACCATAACATAATGCACTACTCCACTGTAATTATATAACATGTGTTAAACATATAACTGTGCAGTGCATCTTCTTGATCTCCCAAAACGATCAAGTCATCATCGGTTGACTGTGCATAGCCCACAGATTGTATGTTCACTTGCCACAAGTTCTAAACCGACCCAGATAGAAATAGATACAGGGAATTAACCCTGTAGTCCTATTACTGTACTACAGGAATAATGTATCCCACACAACATAATTGCCACAGCAGAAAAACAAATGAAGGAATTCAATACTGCAGCAGGTTCTGTTAAGCCCTCTCTCCTCACCAGCATGCCACAACACGATAGACCTTATACATGCTAAATCCCTAAAACGCCACAATGCTTAATACCATACCCTTATACATGCTAAATCCCTTAAACGCCACAATGCTTAATACCATACCCTTATACATGCTAAATCCCTTAAACGCCACAATGCTTAATACCATACCCTTATACATGCTAAATCCCTTAAACGCCACAATGCTTAATACCATACCCTTATACATGCTAAATCCCTTAAACGCC
>JACXGK010004507.1:0-37831 GCA_016801125.1 Novumbra hubbsi
ATTTTGTTTGAACTGACACTGAGCCAAGGGAAACGGGGAACTAAGTAAGGCCAGTGATCAGTGTGATGAGGGACAGGTGTGCGCAGGTGGCCAGGTGCTTTGTGACGGTGTGATTTGTGACAGGGAGGAGCACATCGCTCACAGGCCACCAGAGGTAGCCAACGGGCCAGCAACAGTCAGGTAGGGTGGAACCCTGACATTGTTAAGTTGCTACAGTATATACAGCAATTTTCTACAGTATATTGACGCATTCAGTTTGTGATAGATTTCTCTTTGAGCATGGTATTATCAGAAAATGATTTTTCTGCCAGGCTTTTTAAGGTCAAAAGTGCCTTGAGTTTACAAATCCACAATCATCTGGATGAAAGCAGATACTTGAGGAGAAAGGTCAAAGGAGGCAAGGATCATGGCAAGACAAAAGGGTATACAATTGCGATGTATATTTTGTCTGTCATAGTTGAAGTGTACATATGATGAAAATTACAAGCCTCTCATCTTTTTCAGTGGAAGAATTTGCACAATTGGTGGCTGACTAAATACTTTTTTGCCCCACTGTACATGTATTATTGTTCCTGTAATGTTTGAAAGTAAGTCCTGTTTAAGCTCAAGATAATAACCCTAACATGTTCTCTTTAAATATATACAGTTGTTCTGTATCAAACATGCAAGCAAATGGATTCTCCCAGGCTGCTCTCAGGATTAGCATTGAAGCATACTGCAACCTGTTCTGATTAGGGGACGGGAATCTACTAGCTCTTCTCTAATCCATGGATAGTGGCCAGGGATAGAGTCTCTAAGCAGATAGGAGAGATGACCACCTGGCCTTCACCGGCCCAAAGCTAGTTAGACTAAGACCCTTTAGCCACAATGTTTTGTGACTTAGGTTCATTACCAACAGCATTAGGAAGTCACATATGAAAAGTATGTCACATGGCATTAGGAGAAAATAGAATTAAGATGGCCCCAGGGGGAAGTCCTAATCTTATTTAGATCCCTCTGTGTCAAATTAAATCCCACACGAATGTCGGTAACAGGCCATTAGTTTCAGTCAAAGAGTTATAGTTGTTCTCTCATCTTAACATTATGTCCTGACAGAGGTGGGAACCTCGGCAAGACGGCGGGAGTGGAAAGTCAAAAGCGGCATTAGTAGCATTCTGCAGATGTCTGTGGCTGTTCGGGCAGGACATCTCCACCGTTGTCATTCCACAGCTATAAGCCTCACGTTGTGAGGAGTTCGGGGACCACAGCCTCTCGTTGGACATGAGGAGCCCAGATACCCCACAGTGCACAGGGGAAGTGGGGAATGATAACGCTCAATGAGGCTTAAGATGGGAGGTCATCAAGCCAGGCCTCATGCCCGCGTGCCAGCCCACTCAAGACAGGGTCGTGAGGGGAGTCACCGAGGGCACGAGGCAGCCATCTCCACATGACGTTCTGAGTGCATGGAGAACACAATGGACTGTGACTCCACATGACGGTCTGAGTGCATGGAGAACCCAATGGACTGTGACTCCACATGACGGTCTGAGTGCATGGAGAACACAATAGACTGTGACTCCACACCCACAGCCTCTGGGATGGATGTAGGCATTCAAAAGTTTAGAAATACTTTTGGGATGTTCTTTTCCATGATAGCTGTGTCTTGAAGACCTATTAGTGCTAGCATCACTAACCATTCGTTATGGTTTTGAAATATGTTTTATTATGCCTCAGTGCGCTTTTATTATGGTGTTGCGTTTATGAAGCTGCGATATGATTTATTTTTAACCTTGTTTTGAGAGTTGGTATTGGAATTGGGCTGGTAGAGCATTATTGAGCTCTGCTAATCCATTTTACAGTCCGGCTGGCTTCAGTAGCCCGGCTTGAACCCAACCATGCAGTCCTTAGTCCTTCCTCAGGGAGGTGGAGTATCCTCCTTCCTGCTCTGTCGACTATGCCCACACCTGGTGGACCCCCCTTTCGACTAGCCCTTGACTGGTCATCACTAATGTCCCCCATTCCCTCTGTGGGTCACACTATGTCCCCCATTCCCTCTATGAGTCACACTACGTCCCCCATTCTCTCTATGAGTCACACTATGTCCCCCATTCTCTCTATGAGTCACACTATAAAAAGACAAGGAACTTTTCTGTCTGAAAATCCAGATAAGTAAAAAAGCAACAAACATTAATACAAATACCCCTGTACAAAACGTTTATATATACAGTATACACAGGAAAAGAGAGAAAATAACGCCACATGTAAAGTGGATTTGACTTCCCAATCATATGTATGTGAAACGTGTAGTCTTGTTTGCCTGTAAGGTAATTTTTGTTGAGCATCACACCCCAGCAGGACTAGCTGTGTCAGCAAATGGAGATCTAAATAAACGGCTGGATCCAGTTTCTCCTGGGTCGTATACAAAAAAGAAATGTGTCTGTTGTTTTCCCTGTTGCACCCACTTAGACAGGTCATCGGCTCTGGTTGGCACCGAGATGCAAAAAGGTTGCCATAACAGGCTTCATGAATAATAGACAACACCTACTGTAAAGGCTGTTGTACTTCATCATAATATTCATTGGCTCTGAGGCAGGAGTCGAAGCGATCGGCCGGATGGCCCAAGCCGGTCCTGTGGGCCTGTACCGGTCTCTCCTCTGACACCAGTGGTTCCCCATTAGAGCACAGCAATACGTTATTTTATATAACTCCATCTGCACCGGACCTCTTTGACGAGTATTTAAGCAATAAAAAAGACACAGACCTTCTTATGCATCCCTGTCCCGGTACACTATTTAGAGACATTAATATATGTTCAGTAGGTACAGCAGCCATAACGAATGGGATAGTTAATAAAACACCTTAAAGGAAAATGTTATTTGGGATTGGGTTTCAGTTTTCATTTTGGAAAATGAAATTGCCTACAGAACAGTGCAACCTTACCTGACTTCCTTGATCCCTGAATTGTTATCTGTGACGTTAAACCTATCCAGACTGTTTCACAAAATAAATAGCCCATGAGGCTGGGAAATATGTTGTTTTAGAAATATAAATAGTGTGGCTCTTTATAACTGTCTATTACTGCAAAAACGGACAAAGACAAATGGAAAGACCCTGCTTTATCCACTCTGTCTATGTCCATGGGTCCTAAACTAAATGAGTGTACTTAATAGGGAATTTTCACAAAACGCGACATACAATACTTCCCTAAGAGACTTACAGTGTATAATAAAGTGTAGTTATAAACGATGTAAAGTCTTTCTATTGGTTCCACTAAGGGCAGCTGTGAATAGTTGTGTTTATCTTTGGTGGGGTAAAATGAGATTGCGCATTCAATTACTGGGAACAGACAATGTAATTCAGGTCCGATTAGTCGGTCTAGTTCGCTGCCTAAATTGACGTTTTTCAGACTACTTTTATATTTTATGAATATAATTATTTATCACAGAAAAACGTATGGTTCAAACATATATGTTGTAATGATTAGTATTTTACTTGTTCCAATCGCACAAGACATGCTAGCTTTTCACAATATCACCTCCAACTTATAAAAAAGGAAACAACTTTGATTGCCGACGCTAAATAAGCACTGTTTGCTGCAGCATTGCCAGTCCGCACAGGTGGATTTATTTTTCAAAAGTGCTGGGCTCTGGCGGTCTATCTTATTGACTTGCCAGGTAGTCTACGAGCGCTGAAACTTGATGACATCACTTTTTGCTGTGCGAGTACATCCCGGAGCAGAACTCCGCTGTCGCTCATTCCATCTGGTGGATTCTGTGTACTCTATTATTTTTATCAACGACTTCGGAATAAGAGTGCCGTTTGGATATTAACTGATGAAATATGAGTTCCGATATATTACCTATGCTCTATCCCTGTCCAAATTCGTGTTTTTACAGTAGATTGAAAGAGGTCAAGGAATAAGGACTGTAGACTACCACTTAACATGCCTAAAATGATGAGAACTGAGGGTGAGTATACCATGTAAGAACTGCCTGTTGATTACCGCGTCGCAGTGGATCATGTGTAGGTATATTTTGTAGGTATATTTTGTTTTAAATTAGGACTTTAGGCTTATCAGTCATGCATTTACCTAGAAACGATACTGGCGGATTCATTAAAAAAGCTAATTGAGCATACATTAGGCCGTTGTTTATCTCTAAATTGATCGCTAGAATAGCTTGCAGCAGCGTCATTTTACCTGTCACGTTTAATACCTGGAGTCAGTAAAAGCATGGGTTGTGTACGTTTGGATCTATATCCCGTGCTCTATTTCCTACTTTAAATGTTTAATGGGATTTCAGATTAGGTGTAAATTGTCTGCATTTTTTGCGTGGTAGTTCTTAAATGATACACACAAATGCAGTTGATTCTAATTTTTTGTTTTCTTTTACATTTATTTTAGGTGCTATATTGGTGTCTGGTGCCAAGATGGGAAAGCTGTTCACAACATTTCTTATTATGCAAATCTTACAGAGTTGCTCAGGATTACCGGGAAAGCAGATGCCACTATTTCAGTTTACACAAACAGTATATAATACCACAATATATGAAAACTCTGCAGCCAAAAGCTATGTTGAATGTCCAATTAAAATGGGAATATACATCACCGACCAACTGTGGGATATTCAATACAAAATAGAATCTGGAGATGGAGAGGCTTTATTCAAGGCTGAAGAGTATGTACTTGGAGACTTCAGTTTTCTGCGAATTCGGACCAAAGGAGGTATCTCTGCAGTACTCAACAGGGAGGTGAAGGAGCACTACTCAATGACAGTTCAGGCACTACAATGGAGCACCAATGCTGTCACTCAAACAAGAGTTCAAGTACAAGTTCTTGACACCAACGATCTCCGGCCCCTCTTTTCTCTTACCTCCTACTCTGTCTCTGTCCCGGAAAATGCGGCGATCAGAACTACAATCACGAGAGTCACTGCCACGGACGCTGACGTTGGCGCAAATGCAGAGTACTATTTCAGCTTGCGAGGAGAACACGCTGACACATTTGCCATTCATCCCACAAGTGGGGTGATCACTCTGTTGGGCAGGCTACATTACGCCGAGCAGAGGCTGCTTCAGACGGATGTCCTGGCAGTGGACCGGGGAATGAAACTCTATGAGAGCAGTGGCTTCGTCAGCACAGCCAAGCTTGTCGTCAGCGTACTACAGGCCAATCAGCACGCTCCCAACCTCACCGCCGTCCCCTTAGTTCCGTCGAAGACAGACACAGATCCTATATATGCCCTTGTGACCATGGAAGACGGTGATCACGGATCTAGTGGTGAGATTGCCTCGCTGAGTATAGTTGCCGGGGACCCACTGGGGCAGTTTAGAGTAGTGAGAAGGAGCCCCGGTGGAAAAGAATACAGTATCAAAGCCATTAAGGACGTGGACTGGGACAGTTGTGTCTTTGGATGCAATCTGACACTTCAGGCCAAAGATAAAGGTTGTCCGCCAAAGTTCTCCGCAGCGGAAGTCGTCAGAGTGCGGTCCCCAAGCGTTGACGTACGGCCGCCTACTTTCGAAAAGAGCGTTTACAGGGTTAACCTGTCAGAATTTGCCCCTCCTAACTCTTCTGTCGCAGTGGTCAGAGCTACGCCAAATCGCCCCATGTTAAAATACTCATTAAAATACCTCATGATCCAACAGGAAGCTCCTCCTTTCACTATTAATTCAAACACAGGCTTGATTACAACAACTGCAGCTCTCCAAGCTGACTATGCCAGCCAGTATGAATTTGAGGTGATTGTTAATCAAGGACAAGCATCAACCAGGGTGGTAATCAAGGTGATTGACATGAATAATAATGCACCCGTTTTTCAGCAACCAGCCTACAAAGGCAGCGTTGATGAAAATGTGCCAGTTGGGACCAGCCTCCTCACGGTCAGTGCTAGTGACCTGGATGAAGGAGAGAATGGTTTCGTTACTTATGCCATCGTCAACGTAAACTCACCACAGCCTTTTACCATAGATTACTTCACAGGGGTCATACGCACTGCCAGCGAGTTGGACTATGAGCAGATGGCAAGAGTTTACAACCTCCGAATCAGGGCTTCAGATTGGGGCTCTCCTTTCTGCCGTGAGGTGGAGGCTACCGTTGCTATTACTCTTAACAACATCAATGACAATGAGCCCCTGTTCGAGAAGGTTGACTGTGAAGTGAATGTACCAAGATACTGCAGGATTGGTGAGAAGATTATCACATTGTCTGCTGTTGATGCCGACGACATGGAGGTGGTTCAGTATGTAATCGTAGGTGGTAACAGCCTTGGTCTTTTTGACTTGACACCGGACACGGGCGTGTTATCACTCAAGATAGCCTTACTAGATGGTGACGCTGCCAGGTTGACCTTTCACTCTCTAGAAATTGTTGCCAGCGATGGGGAGATTTCAAGTGTGCCGCTCTTGGTCAACATTACAGTCCTGCCTGGTTATGGAGCAAGTGTTGAACGCTGTGTGGATACAGGAGTGGTTGGGCATCTTGCAGAGAAGCTGCTTTTTGCCGCCAAGCTAAATTCCCAATGGGAAACCGACAATAATTTTGAGGACGTTAATTCAATCAATAATTATTCTCCATACTTTGTGGACCCTGCTCCTTTTACCATTGAGGTGAAAGAGAACCTTCCAGTTGGAACTAGAATAGCTCACCTGAGCGCCGTGGATGCAGACTTTGGCTTCAGTGGGACATTGATGTTTGTGATATCTGGGGGAAATGTTGAGAGTCGTTTCACGATTGAAATGGACACTGGTCAGCTAAAGATTATGGAGTTATTAGACAGAGAAATAACAGATCAATATACTCTTAACATAACTGTATATGATCTGGGAAAACCACAGAGGTCTGCGTCACATGTCTTACAGATAACTGTCCTGGATTCAAATGACAACAGCCCACACTTTCTCCAGAGTAGCTACTTTTTATCCATAAGGGAGGATACAGATGTGGGAACAGCTGTTATTCAGATGGAGGCCACTGATAAAGATGCAGGGGCTAACGCAATCATCAGGTATTCATTCATGGCTAAGTCAAATCACTTTGCCATAGACGAGCAAACAGGGGTTGTGATGGTTAAAGGTTCATTAGACCGGGAGCTAAATCCAACAATTACATTAAAGGTTGTGGCCTGTGATCAGGCAGAGCATGAACCGCGGATGATTTCCACAGCATCTCTGATAGTAGTGTTAGAGGATGTCAACGACAACCCTCCAAGGTTTTTCCCCCCCAATCATCGCATGAATGTGCGGGAGGACCTCCCAGTGGGGGCGGTTGTGGTTTGGCTACAGTCCCATGACCCTGACCACGGTCAATACGGTCAGGTGCGTTTTAGCCTGCTGGACGACGGAGATGGAGATTTCAGTGTCGATAAAACAAACGGCGCCATTCGTATATCAAGGAGCCTGGACTTTGAGAGGAGGCAGGTGTATAACCTGACGGCTCGGGTCAAGGATAAAGGGAAGCCTGAGTCTTTGTACTCCACCTGTTTTATCGAAGTCTTCATTGTAGATGTAGATGAGAATCTGCATCGGCCTCGATTTATCTCTTTTGTTGATAAGGGAAGTGTGAGAGAAGATGCATCTATTGGCTCAAGTGTAATGACAGTTACAGCACAAGACAATGACCAACACAGAGCTGGAGAAATACGCTATTCTGTAAGGGAGGGTTCTGGTCTCGGAGTGTTTACCGTCAATGAAGAGAGTGGTGAGTGAAGTCTTGTTTATAAAAGGGTTATCTTGAACTCTTACCCTGTTGTAGCTTTGGAGTGTTTGAAACTAGGTGTATGCAAAAACGTACAACATTCGTTCCTGTATGCCAAAAAAACCTTCATCACAGAGGTATTTAGAACCAGTTTTTTCTTTAACTTAATTGTCAATGATGTGTTTGACTATTATCTGGACACTATAGCGTTTGCTGTATGTAAAGTAGCGAGCTGATAGTGCCGATGTCTAGCAATGTGAAAGGCCAGTTGTTGGAGACGTCCGGCTCTGTTGCTGCTCATCACAATTCCAGTTCAAGCTGTGAATGACATGAAAATGTTTCTCCTTTTTCTTGTTACAGGTGTCATACAGACGCAGGAGCTTTTAGACCGCGAGACCACCGGTTACTATTGGATGACCATTTACGCCACGGACCTCGGTGTGGTACCTCAGTCCTCCTTTGTTGAGGTCTACATTGAGGTGTGTTTACAGTTGTCATGTGTGCTTCCTCGTTTCTTCATTTGTCTTTTAATTTAATGCTCATGCTGTAGCATGTTGTTTTTCAGCAGAATCCACATTACAAATGTGACATTATTAATTATTTAGGTTGAAGATGTCAATGACAATACACCACAGACCTCAGAGCCAGTCTACTACCCTGAGGTCATGGAGAACTCTCCCAAGGGCGTGACTGTCATCCAGGTCTGGGCTTATTTTATACTTTCTTTTAAAGGGGCACTTTATAAACGTCCACAGTGTTGACAGGGTTGCTGAATTGGATGTTCACTTCAGGTGGAGGCGACGGACCCGGATTCAGGAGTGAATCAGCAGCTTTCTTACAAGATAACTGGCGGTAACCCACAGGGATTCTTCAGCATCAACCAACAAACTGGTGAGATCTTAAACACTGTTCATTTCATGCTTGTATTTTGTACTGTTAAAGGACTAAACCTGGTCATATTGTGTCTTCATGTTTAATAGAAGTTGGTATTAGCATAAAGATAAAGTCCAAGTTTTTTGGCGTCAGGTGGTGAATGGTTCAAGAAAAGTTCTCAAATCCTTCTCTTTGTTATAACGGCCCATTAGAAAGCCCTCCTGCACCTAGCCAACATAGGCTGTAATCATCCCACTTCACACAACTGACTGCACACACAGCTCAATATGAAAGCTTATTCTCATAAACAGCACCGTTCTTTTGATCAGGGCAAAAAGGCACTGTGTAGTTAATAGTGTACCATTTTGGAAAGAGACTGTATCAGCGCCTGGCTTTAGATACTTTACTTGCTTATATACACTATATGTTGTCTCATTTGATTGTTCTACAATTGACCATTATTCCATTACTTTGTGTGTCAAGCAGCAATCATAAAGCTTCCCGGCCCTATTTACATCTGGCCGTGGTGGACTTTTCCCCACCGCAACGAGCATAATGCTATGCTATCAATGGGCCTGAAGTTTCCCTTGCTAATCATATGCAGCTTTTCCAAACCAGCAGCTTTCATGTGGTTTCAAAGGGCATGGGAACCGGTGCTCCACGCTCACTCTTAACAAGCATCCCTGTTAGGGGGTATTTTTCGATCTCGTAATATGGCACAAACTGGTTGAAATGGAATTGGCTTATGCTCATCCATTTGTGTGCAAGACCTGTAATCAAAGCACAACGCTTGAGGAACATCCATAGTGTTCGAATGTAGAATGTCTCTTGTTACTATTCCAGGTCCTCAGGTATGTGTTTAGCCACTGGAGGTAAAATATTGTGCTATATGCCCCTTAGAAATGTTTTACTTACCTGTAACCAACGTTAATACACAGTATCAGTGATGCAAATGAAGAGTTTTGCATGAACACAAAGGAGAAACTTACATGATGCCTGTGTCATGGTCATGCCGGTGTTGGTATTTCTGGGTTGGATGTCTCTCTTGGATGACTCTCTATGTCTGGGTTGAATGTCTCTCTTGGCAGGTTTGGTAACAACAACGTCTAGAAAAATGGACCGAGAGCAGCAAGAGGAACATACCCTGGAGGTGAACAATCCTTTACATTTATTGTCATCTTATTTTATCCTCATCAATCTACACACGGTACTCCATAATGACCAGGCAGAAACATTTTTTTTTTTGGTTGTTAGAAAAACTCTTTTTCATTTTAAAACAAATCACCCCTTCACTCAGTTTTGTGGGCAGTTTCTCCCATTCATCTGTGAAGATCTTCTCAAGCTCCAACGGGTTGGACAGGGGATGTCATTTCACAGCCTCTCCAGAGATGTTACTTCCGGACTCTGGCAGGGCCACTTATGTACTTTGACAGACTTGAAGCCAATCCTGCGTTCTCTCGTCTGTGGGCATAGGGTTGCTGTCTTGTTGGAAGGTGAACCTTGTCCCCCCTAAGGTTCTGACTACTCTGGAGATTGTTTTCAGTATCTCTTGGTACTTTGCTTTGTACTTGCTTCCTTTCTTCCTGGTTATTTTCCCAGTCCCATGCAGTCATCGCCATGCATCACCATGGGGATGGCATTGACCAGCTGATGAGCGGCTCCTGATTCCCTGCAGATGTAGCGCTTGGCATTCAAGCCAAAGAGTTCAATCAGGCCAGGCAATCTTGTTTCTTATGGTCTGAGTGTCCTTTAAGTGCTTTTTGGCTAACTCCATAAACGTTTGCTCCAACAAGCACTGTCAACTGTGGGACCATATATAGACAGGTGTGTGCTTTTACGAAACATGTCCACTCAATTGAATTTACCAGATGTTGACTCCAATCAAGTTGTAGAAACATATACATCTCAAGTATGACCAGTAGATACATGATGCACAAGGTCTGAATACTTTTGTAAATGTGATCTTTTTTTAATATTTTTTTATTTTATATTTTTAACAAATGTTTTGGCTTCTTCATTATGAAATACTGTGCGTATAATACATGTAATCCATAATAGAATACGGCTGTAACACAATGTGGTAAAGGGGTTGCTATAATTTGCTATAATTTCCAAATGCATCCCTCAGATCACGGTAACAGATAAGGGTGTCCCAGCCAGGTCCACAGCTGTCCGGGTGGTGGTCAGCGTTCAAGACGAGAACGACAACACTCCTCAGTTCCTGGAGAAGATCTCTAAGATCCAGCTCCCAGCGAGGGACAGAGACAGGTCAGAGAGGGACAGAGACAGGTCAGAGAGGGACAGAGACAGGTCAGAGAGGGACAGAGACAAGTTAGAGATGGACAGGTCAGAGAGGGGCAAGGAGAGGCCGGAGATGCCCAGGTCAGAGAGAGACATGATAGAGAGGGACAGGTCAGAAAGAGACAAGGACAGGTCAAAAATGGACAGGTCTGAGATGGACGCGTCAGAGATGGACGCGTCAGAGATGGACGGGTCAGAGAGTGACAGGTCAGAAACAGGTGGGCCAACAAAGGGGAGGGGAGAGCCAGTCTACAGAGTCATCGCCTCTGACCGAGACACAGGCCCCAATTCTGAGCTCTCCTACACTATCGAGGACGGAGACGAGCAAGGGAGGTTCTTCATAGAGCCCAAAACAGGGCAAGTGTCCTCCAGAGGGGTTGTCCCAGCAGGACAATATGACATCCTCACGGTGAGCGCTTGACAGAACCTGAGATATAACATGTTTTTACAATTGGCCAATGTCTCACACCATTTATTATATACATCTGCATCTCACAGCTGCAGTGACAAGCACCGGTCAAGATATGGCAGACGTTCCTGCATTGACTCTAATTCATTCAGAGGCCCTCACACCGGTCGTTATCCCTCCTGAGGCGTCCTCACCCATGTTGTTCTGTTGTCCAGATCAGAGTGGTGGACAACGGAAGACCGCAGCGCTCATCCACCTGTCGGCTGCACGTTGAGTGGACCAAGAGGCCCCCTCCTTCCTCCGAGCCGCTGGTGTTTGTGGAGACTTCCCTCTCCTTCTCCGTCATGCAGACCGACCCAGTGGCTCACATGGTTGGGGTGATCTCCACCCAGCCCACAGACCGGCCAGTTTGGTTCAAAATCACAGGTAAGACGCATTGATGCATCCAAACTCACCTTTGTCCTTTCCAAGACAAAGGTCTGACCGTGGTATTTTTTAATATCATCTATTGTGTAATTGTTTAGACTTACCTTCAAGCATAGCTAGGTAACATGCCATTAGAATTCATCCCCTTCCATTATCTTCACCTCTTCCCCTGCACTAATTAACTTGCTTTCTCCTCTGTTCTGCTCCTCCTTTTCGACCCGTCTCCCCAATTCCTTCTGCGGTTTTTATTTCATTGTCAAGGAGACATGCATGCTGAAGAACTATTTTACGTCACTCAAATGGCTCGTGACTTGACGTGCACTACAGAAGGTATCTTCTGCAGGGATTAACCCGCTCTTCTGAAGCCGTCTTTGTTAAGAATGGTTGCTTTGCCTTGTGGCTTTCTAGCATCTACTTCCAAATTGAGTAAGCAGCGCAATAAGAACCAGAGCAGCATTAAATGTGCCTTGGGAATCACAGCTTAAACATAGGGAGAACAACTGGAGTTACTGGGTTTTCTTTCAATTGTGGTTACATTACATCTGACTAAATTGTTTGACATTAATGAACGGTTTAACATGGAAAACCTATAGCCCTGTATTTCTTTTGATAGGCTTTGGTTGGCTTAAATATAGAAAACTTTCATTTTATTCACTGTCACTTTCACAACGAAAACAGGTGGCAACTCGGACAGCCGGTTTGATGTGAGCAAGGGCAGTGGAACCCTGATTTTAGCCAAGGCTCTTCATGGAGAAACCAAAACAAATTACAGCCTGACAGTGGAGGCAACAGATGAAACCAGATCCATCAGCACCCAGGTTAGTCACAGCACTGAGAAACCCAGGACAACATGGCATTTTTACCTCATAAATCCTCCCTTACGGATGCCATGTTTGAGTCCAGCAGGCCTATGCTGCAGTCTTCACACACTTCCATGTGACAAATGAGAAGATGGTTGAACTTCTATAGACCGCTTTTGACTTATGTTAAATGATGAACAGATATTTTCTGTGTGATGGTGTAATGCAATAGATCTCGTATGACCGATGTTAGGCAAACAAAAAGGTACAGCACTGGTTATAATTTCGTGAGCCACATATCATATACGGCTCGTTACCTTGAGACCCATGTAATTTTACCTTGGTGTAGTTTGTGATTTCCACTAATGCCAGACCCCTGTTTTCCTAAAACCACAACTGCTTCAGGCAGTCCATGTGTGCTTTTCGTTGAAAGATGATATGGAGGTGTGAGTGTGTGCGTGTGTGCATGTCAACAAATTCCATTTATCACCGTGACCAGAACGGCCCCTGGGAAGAGATAGGTTAGACAGGGAACATTAACTGTATTGTTATGGCGGCTGAGTTTCTGTCTCAGTTTCAGTGGCTCTGGTTCCGGATACATTCCACCATGAAATTATAGAGTACCAATGGGCTGGATCCCGAATTGCACCTTATTCCATGTACAGTGAGCTTCTTTTGACCAGAGCCCTTTGGGAACTCTATGGACCCAGGTCAAAAGTAGTGTATTACATAGGGAGTAGTGTGGCCTTTCGGCTGCACATAGGGTTTTTATATGGTTTTGAAAGGCAGATTTAGACACTTTTTACCCAAGAAGTTTAATCTCAAACGAGACATCTGCCAAAAGACCAGTAATGGGTTTCATGTCTTTGGTTTTAGTAACCTTTTCTCTAAAAACTGTTTATTTATAGTTATTTTTGTATTTTCCTCAGTAAAACACTACCATATGCCTATGCACATAATGACATCAAGTCAAATCTTTTTACCCTCTTATTTGGGTTTATAGACTATGGCACCAATGTCTTAAATAGCTACACTAACTTAACCATACTACTGGATATTCAAACAGTGTTTCTAATGCCACTCTGGAAAAAGGGGAGGACATTTCAAAAACAAGAATGGCTCATTTGATCTGCAGAATGTTGGCCTTGGGTACAACAGCTATCATGTCAGGGTCTTCACTTCCTAGGTGTTCGTCAAAGTGATCGACACTAACAACCACCGGCCCAAGTTCTCCCGGCTCCGGTATGAGGTCCACATCCCAGAGGACACGGCGCCAGAAACATGCATCCTACAGCTCCAGGCCACAGACCAAGACGCCTGGAACAAGCTTTCCTTCACCCTGCTGAGCAGCACCGACCCCGGCAGCCAGGGGAGATTCAGACTGGAGCCTGGGACGGGGAAGCTCCACACCGTACAGCCGCTGGACCACGAGGTCATGAAGAGACACACCCTCACTGTCATGGTAAGATCACTCTACGGCTCTACGTCGAGATAAGGATGTGCTCGAACCCTGCCTGGCACCCTAGTGCCCTTATAGCACAATGTTCATGTGCGTGTGTGTATATCCTGTATGTATGAGTTTTATCTTAGAATGACCCGATATCAAGTTGACTTGAACAGTAAATAATAAACCTATTCGTCTACCCGGATTAATAACATCAGTTCCCATCCAGTCTGTGTATGTCCGTTTGAACACATAGTGCACGTCTTTTTGAAGAAAACCATCAAACCATCTAAGGAACGCTCTATCATCGAGAAGAAATCCTGCTAAGGAGCCAGCATTTATGCCTCTTGTATTTCCATTCGTGGTCCGTAACCTGTACAGTGTAGCGCCAACCAATGGGAGATGTACTCTCACTGGTGCGTCAATGCTGTGGTCCATGTGCATCCAGGTGCGAGACGAGGGTGTCCCGGTGAGGCGTGACCTGGCCAGGGTGACAGTCCACGTGGGAGACATTAACGACCACCCCCCCTGGTTCACCAGCCCCCAGTACTCAGGCCAGGTGTTAGAGTCAGCCGCTGTGGGATCCGCTGTACTGCAGGTTTCTGCTCTGGACAGAGATCAAGGAAGCAATGCAGAGATCCAATACAGCATAGAGTCAGGTACGGCACTGTTCCCATCATTCTGCCGAAACCAGCACTCTCTGGGACTGGGTTTTGTGGACACAGGTTATGCCTGGTCTAGGACTAAAGATCAGTGAACTCCTTTAAGTTTGGTTTTGTAGTCCTAGGCTAGGCTAAATCTGGGTCTGCAAAACGTCCCCCTGTGTACCAGTAGATTTTGGACCATGAATTATAGTCCACAAGACTTTTGTAGAAAATCAGCCGATGCTGCTGTACATTTTATTATGCTTCACCCTTTTCCACTGTCAACCCATCACAGGTAATGAGGACAGGTTGTTTGCTATTGATCTAGTCCTGGGGACCATTACAGTGGTGAAGACGCTTGACGATGGGGACCAGCGGCAGTTTGATCTGGCCGTAAAGGCGTCAGACAGAGGAGAGCCTCCGCTGAGTGTTGTGACCGCGGTGCGCATCGCCGTGACATTGCCGGATAACGCCACTCCCAGGTTCCCTCAGGAGGAGGTGTCAGCCGTTATCAGTGAAACAGCCCCGGTAGGGAGCTTCGTGACTCTAGTCTCAGCGTCGAGTCCTTCCTCTGTCCTCTACCAGATCAGAGAGGGAAACGTGAACAGTGCCTTCGATATCAATCCGAACTCCGGTGTTGTTGTCACTCGGAGGCAGTTGGACTATGAGACTGCGTGCTTCTACAGGCTGAGGGTGCAGGCCACCAACATGGCCGACATGGTGAGCTATGCCACTGTCCTCGTTCACGTCCGAGACGAGAATGACAACAGTCCAGTTCTCACACAGACGGAGTACAGAGGAGTTGTCAGTGAATCCGCCCCTGCCAACAGCATGGTGCTAAGCAGTGAAAACTCTCCACTAGTTATCCAGGCCACTGATTCTGACAGCGATCTCAGTGGCAGGCTGGTGTACCAGATCGTGGAGCCATATGCCCTCGGCTACTTTGCCATTGACACCAACACTGGAGCTATTCGCACTGTCACAGGCTTGGATTATGAACAGAGGTCAGAGTTCCACTTCACTGTACAGGTCCATGACAGTGGTATGCCACACCTTTTCGCAGAGAGCGTTGCCATTGTCACCATCGACGTCACGGATGTCAACGACTGCCCCCCAAAATTCAGCCAGGACATGTTTGAGACGTCTCTCGTAGTGCCGACATACACTGGAGTGAAGGTGATTTCTATTATTGCCACTGATGAGGACTTAGGAGCTGGTTACAAACTGATGTTCTCCATCACTGATGGAAACATAGGAGGCAAATTTATGATCGATTCCACTTCTGGTGTTATTTTTGTTCAGAATCCAAACCATTTAAGGAATAGGTACGAGTTAACTGTCGGCGTGTCTGACGGCAGGTTCTCCAAGACTGCCCTGGTCAAACTGTCCGTAAGAGAGAACAAAAACAGTGATTTGAAGTTCACCCAGGACCTGTACACAGCGTCTGTACCGGAGAACACATCTGAGAGGAAAACTCTGGTTGCGGTGACTGCCGCTGCAGGAAACAAGGTAAAACAGCCCCTGTTTTACACCGTCCTGAATCCGCAGGGGAGGTTTGAGATCGGACACACCTCTGGGGTGCTGTTTACCACTGGACTGCCTTTCGATCGAGAGGACCAGGACACATTTGAGATAGTGGTGGAGTTGACGAAGGAGGAGAGATCCTCAGGTGTGGCCCATGCTGTTGTGCTGGTGACAGTTGAAGACGTGAATGACAACGAGCCTGTGTTCGTGGGCCTGCCCTACTCAGTCCTGGTGCCCTTAGACTCAGAAGTGGGTCAGGCTCTCAGGCAGGTAACCGCTGTGGATAAAGACACGGGCAGGAATGCAGAGATCACATATCAGCTAAAAGAAGACCGGGGATATTTTCAGATCAGCCCCTCGGGGGAAATCTCTCTCAAAAGGACTATTCAACCAAAAGATATTGACACCAAGTTTGCAATCGTTGTCACTGCTAAGGACAGAGGGGATACGCCCCTCACATCGACGGTAGCGGTGGAGGTGACAGTTCTGAACAAAGCCGTGCCTGTGTTTGAGAAAGCCTTCTATAACATAGTTATCTCAGAGGATGTTCCGTTGGATACCTCTGTGGTTCAGATCCTGGCAAATGGCTCAGAGGGACTGAGGACTGTCTACAGCATCTCTGAGGGAGACCCGTTTGATCAATTCTCCATTAGTTTAACCACGGGTGTCTTGCACGTTACACAGCCTTTGGACTACGAGTCCCACCCAGCATACAGACTTAGCGTCCGAGCCACAGACTCACTAACGGGGGCTCACTCTGAAGTGCACGTGGACATTATCTTAGAGGACGTCAACGACCATGCTCCGACGTTCAAAGAGAGTCTATATGAGGCCGATGTGTCTGAATCTCTCGCAGTTGATTCTCCAGTGATACAGGTGTCTGCCGCAGACTCAGACTCGGGCAGCAACAAGGTTCTGTTTTACCAGTTAGTGGAGGAGGCGGGTGGCACCTCGGACTACTTCAGCATTGACCGAGACAGCGGGGTGATTATGATTTCTGCCCCTTTAGACTATGAGCTAGAACCACAGCATAGGTTGGTGGTAAGAGCTGTGGATGGAGGTGTCCCCGCCCTGTCCAGCGAGGTCCCCGTCGTCATCTCATTGACAGACATTAATGACAACCCACCGGTGTTCACTCAGTCTGTGTTTGAGGCTGCGGTCAGTCAGCTGGCCCCCAGGGGCCATTTTGTGGCCTGTGTCAGGGCCTCGGATGCCGACCTGTCAGACACTGACCGCCTGGAGTACTCCCTGCTCTCTGGGAATGAGGACTATGGCTTTACCATTGACGGGAGGAATGGAGAGATTGTCACCTCCAACTACTCCAAACTTGGCTCAAAGCTGTTCTATGATCTCAGTGTGTCAGTGTCTGATGGGGTTTATAGGACCTTATCTAAAGTCCAGGTGGCCATGATCAGTTCAAACCTCCACAACCCCTCCTTCTCCAATAACGACCGTGTTGTTGAGCTGTCGGAGAATTTGCCCGTTGGCACGTTGGTCGGTCAAGTTACAGCCATTGATGAAGATCCAGGTGTATATGGCAAGGTGACCTATTACATAGTGAATGACATCGCAAGGGACACATTTATAATCAATGAACATGGAGAGATTTTCACTGTGGAGAACTTAGACAGAGAGAGTGTAATTGATAGGCTCATCTCTATTAGTCTGATGGCTAAAGATGGAGGGGGGAAGCTAGGCTTTACGTCTCTCAATGTTATCCTAACAGATGTTAATGATAATTCTCCTCAGTTTGGACAAGTAGAATATATAGCCAGTATTCCCCAGGACCTCTGTAAAGGGTCTGTCATAGCCAGGGTTTCTGCTGTGGACGCGGATGAAGGAAGCAATGCTGACATCCATTATACTGTAGAATCTGAGGTGGGAGGTTTTGACATTGATCATCTCAGTGGTGATATAATCACATTAAAAAACCTTACGGCTTCGACAAGCGACTTGTTTTCCTTTTATGTAAGGGCTACAGATGGGGGGAGACCCCCTAAACATTCTGTGGTGCCAGTCTACATTAGACTGCTGACAAAAGACGTGGTCGCCCCAAAATTGCAGTCGCAGAGCTTGTCACTCAGTGAGGATCTTCCCATAGGTTCTGAGATAGGTGTCTTCGCAGAGAGTGAGCAGCCTCTTATCTACA
The DNA here is from genome assembly GCA_016801125.1 of Novumbra hubbsi. Classification (NCBI taxonomy): domain Eukaryota; kingdom Metazoa; phylum Chordata; class Actinopteri; order Esociformes; family Umbridae; genus Novumbra; species Novumbra hubbsi. The sequence goes on from JACXGK010004507.1 coordinate 18,243, forward strand.
GCCTTGTCAAAGGCAACACCCCAGAGTGTAACCAAGAGGAGGTCTTCATTGTCAACACTGACTCAGGAAAGCTCAAGTTAGCCAAACGGCTTGACTTTGAAAAGACTAAATTGTACCTGCTTACGCTACAGGCACACAGCAGCCTAGATGATGTGATTACCACAGCCAATCTCCATGTTCAGATTCAGGACGTCAATGATAACAGTCCACAGTTTGAATCCAACACCTACAGATCATTTGTTGTTGAGAACCTGCCCAAAGGGACCACAGTGATTCAGGTGAGGGCTACCGATCTAGACTCAGGAAGGAATGGCAAGGTGTCATACAATCTGGATCAGAACCATAACTCTGTAGTTGTCCTGGGGCTGTTTGCTGTGGATGAGGAGTCTGGTTGGGTCACAACGCTGAAGGATCTTGACTGGGAGATGCAGGACCGGTACACAGTAGTAGTACTGGCTACGGACAGAGGGCGGGATGGGGGCCTGAATGCCACCGCCTTTGTAGAGGTGAACGTGGTGGACGTAAACGACAGTCCCTGGAATTTCCTGGAGGATGTGTTCAGGGGCAACGTCAGTGAGGACGTCCCCGTTCCTAGCAGGGCCATAGTGATCCTGAAGACAACCGGCAGAGACCCTCAAGACCTCAACAAGCAAATCTACTGTTTCATCACAGGTACAATACTGTTAAAAATTCACGTAGGGTTCTGTGTCGACGGGTGAATGTGAAACGCTAAACAATATTTTGCACAGCTTTTTGCGTTTAGGGAACCATTTTAATCAGCCTGTCTTCAGTGTACAGCTTTTTCTCTAAATTACAAAATATTTCCAGGGATTTCAATTGCTAACATCAGACTTGAATACCTTTCCAACATTCTTTGTTACCTTGCATGTGATTTTCCCTTTGTTTGGCCCAGGGGGAGACCCAGAGGGTCGGTTTGGCCTGGAGTCCTCCCTGGGGGAGTGGACGGTGGTGGTGAGGAGAGCTTTAGACAGGGAGAAAAGGGACAGGTACCTTTTAAAGGTCACTGCTACCGACGGAATGTCTGTGACCTCAGCCACTGTGGAGATCAGTGTCCTCGATGCCAATGACAACAGTCCTATCTGTGAGAGGGTAAGGTCCGGTCTGTGTAAAATGTAGACATTTAATAGTCCTGTCTGTGAGAGGGTAAGGTCCGGTCTGTGTAAAATGTAGACACTTAATAGTTCTTTTTGTTAGAGGGTAAGGTCCGGTCTGTATAAAATGTAGACACTTAATAGTCCTATCTGTGAGGGGGTAAGGTCCAGTCTGTATGAAATATAAACACTTAATAGTCCTGTCTGTGAGAGGGTAAGGTTAGGTCTGTATAAAATGTAGACACTTAATTGTCCTGTCTGTGAGAGGGTAAGGTCCGGTCTGATTGAAATATAGACACTTAATAGTCCTGTCTGTGAGAGGGTAAGGTCCGGTCTGTATAAAATGTAGACATTTAATAGTCCTGTTGGTGAGAGCGTAAGGTTGGGTCTGTATAAAATGTAGACTCCTAATAGTCCTGTGTGTGAGAGGGTAAGGTTCGGTCTGTATAACATGTAGACACTTAATTGTCCTGTCTGTGAGAGGGTAAGGTCCGGTCTGAATAAAATGTAGACACTTAATAGTCCTGCCTGTTTTAGGGTAAGTTCCGGTCTGTATAAAATGTAGACACTTAATAGTCTTGTCTGTAAGAGGGTAAGTGTTGTGCTGGATGAAATTAAGATAAAAAACAGTAACATGGTAAAAGTATTGACGACACAATTCCTCCACAGCGCCGATATACCCAGACAGTCTCGGAAAACACCCCTGAAGGACGACTGATCTTGTGGGTCTCTGCCACCGATGCAGACATCCAATCCAATGCTCAGATCTCATACACACTCTCTGGAGATGGAGCTGAGTTCTTCAGCATTGACTCCAACACAGGTACGGTATATTAATTCCCAAACTAACTGTTCGCCCCGAGTTAACTAGTCTATGTTTTATGAGACGAGCCTATGAAAGACTCCGTCTGCGTGTGCTTTCCCAAGGCGAGCTGAGAACCCTGCTGCCATTGGACCGCGAGGAAAGGGACGCGTACAGTCTAGTGGCGCGAGCGGCGGACGGGGGACAGCGCTACTGTCAGGCCGACGTTGTGGTCACCGTGGGAGACGTCAACGACAACGCTCCGGTGTTCACAGCCGACCCCTACACCGTCAGTGTCTTCGAGAGCACTCAGAGAGACACTTACGTGGCACAGATACTGGCCAGCGACCTGGATGCAGGTAACATGCTTTATATTAAGGCCTGCATTGGGCTTCAGGTTTTCTTTTCCATCAAATGCCTAATTAACAAAAAATCAACATCATGTTTTAATCCTTCAAATCCTGTTATTTGACAGGAATCATGTAATACATGTGCACTGGTAATTACCGTAATAGATTTATTAGGGGACGGGGCTGATGTAATGGATATGGATCCATAAGGATTTGTCTATGGACTGGTGCAGTGGTGTAAACAAAGGACGGCAATTTGGACTGCAAATCTGAAGGGTGTTTTTTTAAAGTGTTAATTTATATTCAGAAGAAATGATTGTTGTGGAATACTTTTTAATTAGACTTGCAGAAAATGTCAAAGTGGAATTAACTTGTTAACACTGGTTGGCTTTGTTGCCAAGTAATTAATGATTTAGTTTGACATATAATGAGGTCTGTGCTTTATCCCAGTATTAACACACCAACACATCCACACACACTAATAAACATATTAACTTGCAGCACAGACTGATGGAATTATTCCACTGAAAGAAATGCTTTGATGATTTACTGACATAAGAAAATGGAGTCAATCTGTTAATAATAGTGGTCCTTTCTTCTTCAGGAGTAACAGCAGGTAGTAAATCATATTTTCTTAGCCAACAACAGCCACCACAGGAGGATTAAAGACTTAAGACTTTGTCAATATCCTCCATTTGGGCTTAAAGCACAGAGTTAATGATGGTCTCTTTGGGGTTTGTTCCCTGGTCCCCTCAGTACTAAGCAGGAGAGATACACTACACATTCAAAGCAAATACAACAGGTTGTCAACCGCTCTAACAGACCACAAAGAGCACTGTTACGCTAATATTGTTCAATCTTAATTCACTAACATTTGTACTACCACCACACTTTCTAATTACCCTTTTATTAAGGAAAGATTTGCTTAAGTTGACATTTGGTTGACATTTAAGCACGACCCAAAAATTTATACATTTGTAATTAGCATTCAAATCAATGTGGTGAGATGTAATATTTTCCAGATTTTATATGTCGTTTCGTTTATACTTTGGAGCTTTGGATATTTCCTACTGTGTGACATTGTAGCATCTGCTCCTAATCAGAGCATCGTGACCAATTAGAGCGACCCTCCCCAACAACCTCCTTTTCGGATCGTGTATTGAATGTAATGTTTTATCCTATGGAGCATTTTACATTTAACATTTCCTCAGTGTTTCTCAGAACTCTATTGGGGATCCCAGGCCAGGCCCACTTTCTCTTGCCCCCCCCCCCACACACACACACACACCCACCACAGTCTGTCTGCCTCTCTGTCTATCCTCTATCTATCTCACTTTTTCATTCAAATTCATTTTGATTGCTTTGTTGGCATGACATGCATTTTGTAGATATTGCAGAAGCAGAATAAATGTACAGCTTAGTTAATAGATGCAATGAAAATAATGAAATACAGTTAATTTCCATGATATCTAATCTATTTATCTATAATCGACATATATATATCTAGGAATGAACAGCAGGATCCTGTATTCCTTGGAGGACTCAGCCAACGGACGGTTTTCCATCCAGCAGCATTCAGGGCTTATCAGTTTGTCCCAAACCTTGGCGAAGGCACCCCAGCCTGGGTACACTCTGCGTGTTCGGGCCACAGACCAGGGCTCACTCAGAAGACTGTCCTCTATATGTTCCGTTCTAGTTTCGGTACTCAGCATCCACGACAGACCTCCTGCTTTTCAAAACAGGGACTATGGTGTCACGGTACCCGAAGATGTCGCCGTGGGAACCCCGGTGATCAGGGTTTATGCGACTAGCGGAGACCCCAAGGCTCCCTCTGACATCACCTATTCCGTTGTCAACGGCAACGAGCATGGGATGTTCAGCATCAACCCACACACAGGTAGCTATACTGTACCTGTTAACCTAGCCATGTTAGCTTAGCTTTGTTCATGCCTGGACGTTCCTTTACTTATCCTATGTACCCGCGTCTACAGGTGACCTGTTTGTGACCAAGGTTCTGGATTACGAAGTACATCATGAACATTATTTGACCGTACAGGCCTCGGCCAATGGGACGGGCCGCAGTGACATTTCCACGGTCGCGGTCTACTTGACAGATGTCAACGACAACTCTCCTGTCTTCAGCCAGGAGGTGTACTCAGCTGTGATCAGTGAAGATACTGACATGGGTTTGACGGTGTTGGTTGTGAGTGTCCAGGGGTACTGAGACAACTGCCTTCGTTATTCTGTTCAATGCACTTTGGAATGCCTTTTCACTATAACCCTGTGTATTCTAATGCTCTGCTGGTTGTTGTCAAGGTGATGGCCAGTGACATAGACGGTTCCTCCGGCAACCACATCCACTTCTTCATCGTCAAGGGCAACCAGGGTGGGCCCTTCACCATAGACGCAGTCAGCGGGGAGGTGAAGGTCATCCGTCCTTTAGACAGAGAGAAGGTAGCTAACTAATGTGCCACGTCCTTTGCCACTCTCTGTGTTCCCATCACGGAGGAACAGAGCGCCACTTATACTTGGTGCATCACAGTTGGAAGTCTGGCGACATTAATGCTCACGAAAGCTCTCCCTTTCCCCCATTTGCCCCTTGCCTCTGTGTTTGAATGAGGTGTCTGTGTACACACTGACGGTACGGGCCTCAGACAGTGGAGATCCCCCCAGATCCAGCAGTGCCCTGATTCACATTGACGTGTCCGATGTGAACGATAACGCACCAGTGTTTTCTCAGGCCAACTACGACCTTGTCATCCAGGTAAGACAGATGGGTTAGACAGGCAGATCAGACAGACGGGTCAGACAGGATGGGTGACGAGACATCTGACAACATTGAGTGTGGTTTAGGTGGAGGGTGCAGATTTAGTCCTGACTAAGTCCGGGGCCATTGAAAATGTATTGGAGTCACACTAAAACTGCAGTAAAGGAGGTGAACGTGTCTGGAATAGTGGGGACGAGTAATCAGGCTTGAGAGGCTTAATTAGCAAGCCTCTCAACCATCTCCTGAATTATGAAAGATCACACGCATGGCTTCCTTTTTTTCTGTCTCTTTTCTCCCTCCGTCCTTCAGGAAAATGTCCTGGTAGGGACCAGTGTTCTCCAGATTACTGTAACAGACAGGGACGCACCCCACAATGGCCCCCCCTTCTCTTATACCATTCTGGGGGGAGACGAGGAAGGTTCCTTTGTGATAGACCCCCAGGGGACCCTGAGGACCACCGCACACCTGGACCGCACAGTAATGCGCCACTACACTCTACACACCCAGGTTGGACTACGCTCAAAGCATCGCACTGTGTTTTTGTTAATATCACATCTTTTATGAAATGTGTGACTCAGGTTAGATACCCCATAGAGGTGGACAGAGAGTCTAGGTCAGTCATTGGTAACTATTTATACTATGGTCTATGGTCAGAATAGAGTAAAAATAGCTGCCTCTATTTAAGTATTGATTCTGTTTTAATCCCAGCATTAGGTGTGATTTAAAGTCATCTAGCTCTCCCCTCTGGTCAGGAATGGCATTGCATCTTCTCAAAATGAAACGCAGAATGGAAGCGCTGGGGAATGTTGATAATATGAATTTGGAACAATGTGACCCGGTCGTTGTAACCTGAACGCCTTCCGTTTCCTCAGGTGTTCGACTGCGGCAGACCCCCGATCCAGGCCTCCGCCCTGATCACCATCAGGGTGATCCCGGAGAGCCTCCACCCGCCTGCGGTGTCCCCCCTGGACATATTCATCTCCACCCCGGGGGAGGCGTACCCGGGCGGGCTTCTAGGCCGGATCCACGCCACCGACCAGGACCCCTACGACCCCCTGACCTTTCACCTCCAGGCCCCCTCCGCCGACACGCCGTTCTCCCTCTCCCCCTCGGACGGCCGCCTCGCGACCCGGCCGGGTCGCTCCCTGCGTCCGGGCCGCTACCTGCTCAACGTCACCGTTAGCGACGGGCGCTTCGTCGCGGCGGCCGACGTGGCCGTGCACGTCCGCCGGGTGACCGGGCGCGCCCTGGGGGCCTCCGTGGCCGTCCGCCTGGCCGCCGTGACTCCCGAGGAGTTCGTGGGGGAGCACTGGAGGGCCTTCCTGAGGGCCCTGCGCCGGGCCGCTTCCGTCCGGAGGGCCGACGTCCAGCTGGTGAGCCTGCAGCCGGCCGAACCCCCCGGCAGCCTGGATGTCCTGCTGGCCCCGGAGCGCTCCACGCCCGACGACGGGCTCCTCCTCCTCAAGCTCAACGCCTCCGTGGGAGCTATCCAGGAGGCCACGGGCCTCAGCGTCATCGGGGTGTTCCGGAAGCTGTGCGCGGGCTTGACCTGCCCCGCCCGGCTCTGCAGCGAGATGGTCAGCCTGAACCGGGACTCCATGACCACCTACAGCTCGGCCCGGCTCAGCCTCATCACCCCGACGCATCACAGGGCCGCCGCGTGCCACTGCCGAGGTACCGACCGCTACGGAAACATGGATACTCCCGGCTTTTAGATTTGGAATTTAGCCTGGCATGACTTGATATGTTCGTTGCAAAAAAATCTTCTGGGTCTCTTTTTGTAAGGTGTTACATTGCCTTCATTGCTGTTGATAAACCAGAGTTCTTTCAATACACTTCGTTTAATCTTCTTCCAATTGGACATTCATTTGTCTCCATGGTTCTTTATCTTTCACCCGATGTCGTGTTCAATCACTTCAACCCAAATTCCCAGAAGGTTCTGATGTTACCCTGCTTAACGTGGCCTTCACAAGCACTTAATAATACAGTTCTGAGAAATCTGTGGCGTATGGATTGGCCTAACCGGCTTAATCTATCAACTAATAATTCCTTACAACGCCAACTCTCGCTTGTGTTGGGCCAACTAATCACCCATCACTCTTCGTTAACTTTGTTGCGGGACAGCTGAGCAGACTGTCTCCATCAATACTGCACTCGCTCAGTGGGGATTACTTTCCAACAGTGTCTTATGAGTCTGTTTGAGACGTGTCCCCTACATTTAGGATGCACACTATTTAGTTAATTCATGGATGTGTTCTGTATACTTGCTGTCCACTAGGTGGGGACTGTACTGTGTTGAAGATGTGTGAGGGGAAGCCCTGCCCCGAGGGACTGAAGTGTGTGGTCAGCCGGGGAGGAGGATCCAGCTGTGTCTGCCCAGCAGATCCACCAGTAGGATGCCCAGGTATTGTCTGTCCCATTCACAGCCAAATAGATGTTCAACAAGGATGGCTACATTTACTTTAATAACCGAGATGTTCAATGTCACGTAACCAAATGAGCACTCAATGGGCTTGTTTCTAGAACACCGATTAGGGCTAGCCATGCACTAGTTTAGTGGAAACGTCCTTCAGTGTCTGGTAAACAGACCTTAACTGTTGTTCATAAACCACAGGAAGCCACTCAATATGGTTCAGTGGGAAAGGCTACATCAGGTACCGTCTGATGGAGAACCGGTACGAAATGAAGCTGTCTCTCAGACTGAGAACCCTGTCCCAACATGGTACTGTCATGTTGGCCAGAGGAACAGACTACAGCATCCTACGGGTAGGTGTTTAGGGGAAATGGTGCATGTGTGTTGTCCATAAGGCTCTGGTCAATTGTGGGGCATTAGAAACAGGTGTCAAATATTTATCACATGTTACTGCTTGGTACCTACACAGTTACACAAGTTAAATGTAAAATCTGGCAAAGCAAATATGTCTTTTTTATGTTCTTAAATTTGTAGTAGTAAACCTTTTGTGAACAGATGGCAGTGATATATAAATAAATACAACTTTATACAATTTATCACTAGAGACCAGGTTGGAGGTCAGTTTCATTTCAGCTCAGGCTCTTTGAAGTTCCAGTAATCTGATGCTCAACCGTTGTCTATGTGACTGGGTCTCCTGCTTCCCCAGATAGTAGATGGCAGACTGCAGTACCAGTTTGACTGTGGCAGTGGCCCAGGCCTCGTCTCTATCCACAGTGCCCAGGTCAGCGATGGCCAGTGGCACAACATTTCCCTCCAAGTGGACGGGAACCACGCCAAGATGGTCCTAGATCAGTTCCACACAGCCTCTGGCACGGCACCGGGCTCCCTCTGCACCCTCAACCTGGATGGAAGCCTGTTCCTGGGTGGTGTTCCTAAATTAGACCAACAGAGGGCAGTAATGACAGCCTTACAGGACTTCCCAGGCTCCCTTGGTCATGATCTACAGGGCTGTATGGAGGCAGTTAGGTATTCTACATTGTTTGCCTTCCTTTTCACCCGTCTTGTAACACTTACATGTATTTACCGTCATGACAGTAGTAGTAAAACATTAGTAGTAGTTGCATGTGTGTTACTATGTAACAACACTGTGAAATGGTTGTGGGAATCATTGTTGTAATTTAATTGGAAAAACAGATGTGTAATTATGCATTAAATTGTTGAATGTTATGTGGTAGTTTAGTTGTGATTAAAAAAAGTATTATTTTCGATAAACTTCTTTTGACCCACCTATTGTAGAATGTGTAATTACAATGGTGTAATGTGTGGATTAATTGATTCTGCAACAACCATATGTCCATTGAACCTTTGTAACTATGTTGTAAATAGGGCAAATTATTATAAAGTGTAAACCACATGTGTACATTTTATTTTTCTAAAGTATCGCAGCAAACTTGCTTGTGATATTGTAAGTAATATATGTAATATGACCCTGTCAGATGCAATGGTTATGAGCTGACCCTGGGTCAGGAGCCCCATCCCCAGGCCTATGCCGTAGTAGAGGAGGTGGTCGGGGTGTCTGCAGGCTGTGGGGCCACCGTCCCTGTCCCAGACTGCTCCTCTGAGCCCTGTGGGAATGGAGGAACCTGTACCACTCTGCCTCATGGGGGTAGGCCGTGGACAGACCGACATCACCACTTTGGACTATTCATAGCATCTATAGAACACATTGGTGTCAAAACTTTTTTTTTATCTATACATACTCTATATGTCTTCCAGGTTTTGTCTGCAAATGCACTGCCTTGTTCAGTGGGCCTCACTGTAAAGTGCTAGCCAGCCCATGTTCCTCCAACCCCTGCTTGTACGGAGGGACCTGTATCCTGGACAACCAGAACTATTTCTGCCAGTGCAGAGGACAGTACTCTGGACCAAGGTAGGGTGACTTAAATGAGAATAAATGCATTCATATACCAGCGAGTTAAGGACAATTAAAATAGATGTCCTCGTGCTCACAAATAGGACATACTGTATCTAGCTCATTTCAATATTTTATTAATGTGATGCCTTATATCCAATGTCATTGCGCAGTGAAGCCTGAGCTGGAATGTGAAGTTAATTTCATCTGGCTAGATTTAGAATAACCTCAATAGATATAGCTTGCTTCATGATATACATCTCATGGCCTGAGATGATTGAGGGATTTGGTGGTAAGGGCACTACAGAGAGCGTAGTACAGGGTGCCATTTGGAACACAGTCTGCTATCCTTTTGGGTTGGACGTTGGCATGATGTTGTTGTTATTGTTAAAAGACAAAAGAAAACAAATTCTGCATGGGAAGTAAAAAATTGTGTGTTTGTTCATGTTCAGGTGTGAGGTTGGTCCGTACTGTAAATATAACCCCTGCAGAAACAAAGGTCGCTGTATTGACAGTCTGGATGGGGCTGTGTGTGAATGTGAGACAGGTTTTCAGGGAGAAAGGTAAGAACACCATAACGCCCAAAACCCCTCTTATATATACATCCAGGAAGTTGCTCTTTGTTTGGAATGAGAATCTACATATTACACTATGTTTGGTGTGACACATTCGTGTTACACTATGTTAGGTATGACACATACACATTACACTGTTTGGTATGATGCATCCATTTTACACTATGGTTGGTATGACGCATCAATATTACATTATGTTTGGTATGACACATCCATATTACATTATGTTTGGTATGACACATCCATATTACACTCTTTGGTATGGCACATACATATTACACTCTTTGGCATGACACATCCATAGTACACTCTTTGGTATGACATATCCCTATTAAACTGTTTGGTAAGGCGCATCAATTCTATACTGTTTGGTATGACACATCCATATTACCCTGTTTGGTATGACACATCCATATTACCCTGTATTTGTTTTGACACCTCCATCAATAATGAACAATGTTTGGTGTGACACCTCCAAAAACGGTATATTGTGTTTGGTATGACACCTCCATATTAAACTGTTTAGTATGACACCTCAATAAGTATGAAACTATGTTTGATATGACACATCCAGAAAACATCTCCGATGCATCGCCATTCCCTCCATGCTGCACAGTGTGTGGAGCAGGTTTGAAACGGGCACCATGCAGATGCTGTGTGTGAACGGGTCTCTGGACTGTGTTCTTCTGCCCAGGTGCCTCGGGGACGTAGACGAGTGCATGCAGGCAGAGAGTCCCTGCTCCAACGGAGGCGTTTGTGTTAACACCTACGGCGCCTTCAACTGCAGCTGTGTGCCAGGGTTTGCTGGGCACCGGTGTGAGCTGGAAGAGGTGGACAAAAAGGAGCTCCTGTCCACCGGCTGGTCCGTCCGCCTGGAGGAGCTCCTGGGACTGGCCATGTTCCTGGTCATCATCTCCGGCCTGGCACTGCTCTATGTTGCTGTACAGAGGAGGGCCAAAGAGAAAGATGAGGTCCTATATCTTTGGGTGATGTCTTTTTCCCTCTTTTGAGGTCTCTTATTAGTAAGACAGTGCTATTCTTTCAAAATATATGTTGAATGATTGTTCCTTTTGAACAGAAGGGGGAAGATGACAAAACCTTCTTTGGAAGGGCCTACCTGAATGTCGAGCCCAGTCGAGGAGTCCACTTGGACGTTCCACCAGAAGTCCCCGTGAGACCGGCCTCCTACACCCCTACTCACCCTAGTGACTCGCATCCCAACCTGAACCCAGGTTCCTGCGAGGGCCCTGAGTTGGTGCCGGACACAGATTTCTGCCCGTTCATCCCTGAGCCCGACCCTGTATCCATCCTGAGGCGGGGGCCGGCGGTGTGCAGCGTGGCTCCGATCCTGCCTGGCAGGCCGACCTCCAACACTCCCTCAGATAGCGACTCCACCCAGAAGCACCGGGGCTACCCCAGTGATGGTGAGGAAGCAGCGGCAGACCGGAGGCTCGCATTGAACTGCAAGTCATGAGGGTCGACCTACGGTCCCCTGTGATCCCGTGCATTTGGGTTCGTGGTCAATGTTGTCTTTGTCGTCATCGGCAACGAGGTCATAAGGATTAAGAAGGGATCTTTATGTCCCCCAGATGAGCGAGCGGACCAGGATGGAGAAGACCCAAGAAACCGCGGCAGAACCCCACGTTTCCAGCCCCTCTGCTCTGACCAGTCTAGAGATGAAAATGGTAGGCGTTTTATGTCGAGGTAACTGGGTGAGAGTCGTAAAATCGCTAGAATAGAGGCGTGCGCGAACACTTCTACCTGTAATGACACGTCCAGATGAGTGTCCCCTCTGATGTCCCCTGTGGTTTGTCCTCTGGCTTTTCTCAGCTCCCGTATGGATTCAGTCTGTACGCACACCCAGGTCAGGGTTTAACGGCCACTGTGTAAGTGGCCATTGGCATTGTGGGAGTATTACTTTTAAACAATAGTGGATTTAGTAGCTGCAGTATTCGTGTTGTTAGTCAGTAGCTGCTGCAGTGTTGGGTACAGGATCCGATGTTCTAAATGTCAGTGGTTCTAACTTAATCTTAGCAGTTTTTGTTGTTTTAACTAAATTCCGGTAGTTCTAATGCATTCTTAGTGGTTCTAACTGAATCTCAGTAGTTCTAATACCTTCTCAGTGGTCTGACTACAGTACATCCTTACATGCAGTATATGCTTTTTATTAGGCATTAAATACGCTGATTCCTTTAATATTGCCCTTTGTAGCATACAAAACTCCTAATTTACAACTTTAAATAGTATCTCTTTGCGCTTGTCATGTCTCAAGCGGTCACATCTAACTCAGTTGGTAGAGCAAAGCACTTTGGTTGCTGGTTCCATTCCCACAGACGGGGTATTATGCAAAATTATGAAAATGTATACACTCACTACTATAGTCGTCAAAATTACTTTACTTTTAAAACAGTTTTTTTGGTCAATTATACGCGGTTAACTTACTGCACCAAGTGCCTAGTTATTGCTCAGAAAGGAACTTTAGACCTAATCTAATGCGTTGCTTTGTAAGATTACCTCTCTATGCAATGTTTCATGTGCTGCTGAAGGCCTGCAAGCCAAGATACATTTTAATTACCCACAAAATAAATGACCCAATAAGCAGAGGATGTTGCAGAGTAGTCCCTGATAATAGCCACTATAACAGGCTACTGAGATGATGTGTGTATCTGTTTTTGTAGTAGCATGGAGACACTGAGACACTTTGTGGTGCTTGTAATGCTGGTGTTTGTAGTGCCGGTGCATGTAATGCTTGCTTGGTTCCTGAACAGGATATCACTGGGACACATCAGATTGGATGCTCTACGGTTCTCAGCATCACGTAGACCAGGAGGTGTTGCCATGGAGATGCATGGAAAGGCGAGTCCTGCCCTGCACCAACCCTGACCTCCTTAAACCGGGCTACTATGAGGGAGGCACTGATCCTGAGAAGGACTCCTCACCACCGGCTGATCTAGACGAAGTACCCCATTCACCTCTTTTAGGCTTGAGGGGCAGTTGTGATGTCACCCTGCTGGACCTACCAGGCCACCCAAACACACACGTCACCTGTGGCCAGCAGGATCGCAGAAATGACCTCTTTCACACAGACGTGCCCGAAGGCTGTAACCCAGGAGTCCATATGGTTCAGATAGGGACAAACCATGACCCCTTTGATGTAAGTGGTGGACAGAAGCATAGCGACATGTCTGACCTCACAGGCTTGGGTGAGGGGTCAGAGGTCAGGGGTCAGCGTGGCCAGTCGAGCTGTGACGCAGGCATGTTTCCCTAGCCTAGGTTTTGGACATGTGGTCGCTGACAGGCGACTGAAACAAATTGGAATGTAGAGAATCCATAGACAGACCCTCCAGCTCAGTGCTTCGGCTCTCTTATTAAAACACCAGAGGTTTCTTCCCTGTCTGGAATGACGCTCTACCCTTTGACCTGTTGAACTTAAATGTCACAACAGAACAGTAGCTGGAAAGAGAGATATTCCTACAGAGATCTGGAACGTCAAAAACTATGTGTCATTGTTAAGATTGACAGTATTTTTGCATATTACACATAAACAAATTGTGATTGCTATGTGATTTCCGAACAAAAAGCTCATGCTATGTCTTTTTGGAATGGCTAATACTGTTAAGTCCTAACTTATCTGTGTATTCATATCAGTGACAATGCATTGCATGAAGCTTATATCAGGTTAATTCCGATTGTATTCCAGTTAGCCATTTCCTTGCACATTAAACATTTATATAAATGATTCTGCTGTTGTGTCATTGGTGTCATGATGAGCCAAGCGAATGGGTGGTAGCATTAGATATCCTGTTCTCCTGCAATGTCCTGCTGTCATGATGAGCCAAGCAAACGGGCAGTTGCATTCGATATCCTGTTTTCCTGCTATATCCTGCTGTCACCAGTGAAGGGGGATGAGGGGGAGAAGATGTAACCGTTTCTACTTCTGCTCCAGAAATAGCTTTCTCGATGTCTTTCTGAATAAGACTTTGACAAAGACCAAAGCTGTGGTTTGTTATTATATTTTACAGAATTTACAGAAGTTTAACTAGATAAATATACGGCTGCTATGTGTCACAAATGGCACCGTAAATCTTGCACCCCTTTTCTGTTTTCATATCTTTTGGGACACGACCTGTGTTTCCAATGAAGCTTCTACAACTAGATAAATAACTATATATATTTTTCTTTCAGTTTTTCTTTGAAAATATAGCAAGCCAGGGATATAAACACGTATAGAGGACACTAAAGTTTCTGATAGAGAGAGCTAAGTTGCTCAGGTGTGTGACACAAGATGGCAGTACAACCCTAGAAAGCTTTGGTTAGTGGTATGGATTGGACACAATAAGTATATGTAACCTATCTCAGATGAATGTGTCAGACATCTTTACATTCTCACACCAGAGAGGAAATGGGGAATTGTCCCCTACAGGATGCTATGATTTTGGATTAAACAGGTCTATTTTGTACTACATGTCAAACAGACCCTTGTGACAGCTTGTAAATGCCCCGCTGTGGGAGGAGCTTTGGGGGGCGGAGCGGGGTAATGTGATTTGGCGGCATGCTGCATACTGAGTGCAGAACATGTGACCCCACATACTGTACACTCATAAACAAACATTCATGCTAACACAGAGCGGCACTGTTAATAACAATACATAGCGTATTATCTGTCCTCAGACCCGGTCATTGATCAATAAACCAACGGCAGGTCCTGGTCAACCTTGACTCAGTCAATCACACAGATGCCTATCCCTCCTAAGAATGTTGTCTTTATTGAGTGCTTTAATGTACATTCAGAAGAGGCCCCGTCGCGCTTTTACACTCATGCATTTGTTCGTCATAGAACAATCTAGAATGGATTCCATGGCCCACATAATGTGGCAATGAATTGAGGAAGTGCTTGTGCGACAGTGGGTCTTCTGTTAGCAGGTTTGAGATAGTTGGCATGGGCCCCCAGTTCCTCAAGAACTGCTGCATGAACACCTGGTCTGGCAATAGAGCTGCCCTCGACTCCCAAGTCTCTACAGATGGCCGAGGTTGGGGGGGGGGGGGTCCCAGCCATGTAGGACATTTACACCAGGTGTTTTCAGAGGAAGGACAGGAAAATTGCCAAAAAACAAGGCTGCTACCTCTCCCGTGGAATGTTCTCTTCACTACCTGGCAAAAGGTGCCATAGAGTCGCGTCGCAGACCAACAGACTTTAGGCAGCTTCAGTCCGCAGCATTAAGACTGATGAATAGCTAATCAATGGCTACCCTCCCTGTCAGACCCACAGACCATCTGCACTGAATCTTTCTGCATTGACTCTATTTGCATTGACCTTATCTGCACTGACTCTATCTGTCCTGCCTCTAAATAGCTTGACCACGCACAAAGTTCAATACAACGACTGTTTAAAGGAGTTCTGCCCGTTCACTGTTACGGCTGGAATACTTTTTGCCTTCTGTGTGAAATACTCAGAGCTTCTTTCAGTTTGTTAGTTCTACATGAAATATCTGCAACCCTGTTTCCAAAGGGGAGGGGCGCTGTGGAAAATGTAAATAACAACAGAATGCAATGATGTGCAAATCCATTAAACCGTGTGTTCAAAAGAAAATATAACAATGACAACATATCAAATGTTGAAACTGAGAAATTTTATTGTTTCATATGTATATATATATATATATATATATATATTGTTCAGCATTAATGGTGCCTTTACTGATGTGCAAGTCACCCAAGTCACCCAAATCACCCAAGTCACCCAAGTCACCCAAGTCACCCATGTCACCCAAGTCACCCAAGTCACCCATGCCATGTGCAGTAATGCAGTGGTGCTAAACCCTGGTCCTCGGGCCCCCCCACCATCAAATATAAAGTGGGCATCTATTTATCTTTATATATACAGGTTTTGGAGCAACATATGCCTGCCTTCAAGATAGTGTCTTTTTTCAGCAAGACGATGCCAAACCACATTCTGCATGTATTACAACAGCAAGGCTCCATAGTTAAAGAGTCTGTGGGCTAAACTGGCCTGCCTGCAGTCCAGTCCTGTCTCCCAGAAAAAACATTTGGCACATTGCAAAATGACAAAATCAAATCAAAGGATACCTGAACCTATACCAAACAAGAATTTAAAAACATTTCACTTTTAAAACTACAGCAATTAGTCAGTTCCCAACAATTACAGAGTATTGTTAAAAGAAGAGGTGATGCAACACTGTCCCAACACAGTGGTAAACACGCCCCTGTCCCAACTCAGTGGTAAACACGCCCCTGTCCAAACTTTTGTGGATCGTGTTGCTGGCATCAAATTCAAAATGGCCATGTTTTTTCCAAAAACAAAAATAGTTCTATGTTTTTACATTTGATGTGTCTGTTTTGTGGAAACAACTCTCTAAATCACACAGACAGGGTGTGAAAATTGTCACAAACGTATTACAATCCACCCCACCTTCTAGGACATCTCTTAATAAGAACATGAGAACATCATGTCCATGTTAAGCATTTCATTTGGTAGAGAAAAAATAATAATATAAAATGTATGTTATACATGTTCAATCATTCAAATGTATTTATAAAGCCTTTTTTTACATCAGCAGTTGTCACAAAGTGCTTAAGTTCACCCAATGTCACAGTAAACCAAACACTGTCATATGCAATACAACTTAAACACAGACTGCACAACTTTCCCTCTGTTCAGCGGTTTCAGGCATCTGTGACTGGCAGCTCAGTTCACTAGACCCAACACTTCTCATCAATCCCATTTACTATAGCCAGTGTCATATCCCCCTGAGTGATTGTCCCTTCCTCCCAAAACCTCCTCTATCTGTCCCTGATCTCAGCAACCAAAAGCCAAACTCCAGTTTTCTCTGTCCACAAGAGATGGTCACTGGCCTGCGCTATCATGTATTAGATTTTGACCACAGTGTTCTAATCTTTCCCCCTCTGCACTTCTTTAAGCCTTGTTCTTCAGACTCAGACCTTTATTTGAAATGTTTATTAGACATTGTAAAGTGTAATTCCCTTCTAAATATTAAGCCACAATCAGCATTCAGTAATTCGCATCATCGGTACTTGTTTTGTATCAAGCCCAAATATTTTCCACTATCTTTTCTAGGAATGAATTGTTGCACTTTAACTCCTGACGTCACATGGCAAAAACATATTGCTTGAGTCATCAGTTCAAAAATAGTAATGACATCACTTTCTTTTGGCCTCTGCCCAAGTCACTATCAAAATGAATTCATGACACTTCCTCTTGCATGTGAAAATAGCCAGGGCCTGCTGAGTGCCCCATGAAGGTCCTTCAGGTGCCAGCTAGCTAGCCAAAGCTAGCAATGCCAAGCCATATTCAACTCTTTCAAAACATTCTAACCTTGCTACTGTACTAATGGTTTGGAGTAGAAGACGGTGTCCTGCTTGGTCCAATACAGCCTGGATAAATTTAATTAATGGGTCTATAGGCAGGGACATAGACCAGATGTTTTTTTTTCTAGTTTACTCAATAAACCAGTCAGTAACTGAATGAGACTAATCACCTCTCAGACTGAACTCACCTTGGCCAAGGAGCTTTCATGGTTTATTGATACCTGTGGGTTTTTTTATCAGCTTCCTCAGTCTCATTTGTAGAAGGCAAGCTGACACCTGTCTAATGATTACAGATCAGGCCCATTCATGTCCTCAGACCAGATTCAGCACAGACCCACACACACAGAATTCACTCTAGGAAAACAGTCTCACAATGTGTATCTCAAAAGTATTGAACCCCCCACTCAGACTTTTATTTCATTGCATTACAACATTGTGTTAAGCATTTCACTGAAAGGTCAATGTCATTGTTCAGTGTCAGTTTGTCTTCTAGCACTTAGTGCATACCGTGTTCCCCTCTGTGTTCCCCTCTGTGTTCCCCTCTGGGTTCCCCTCTGTGCTCCCCTCTGTGTTCCCCTCCGTGTTCCCCTCCGTGTTCCCCTCCGTGTTCCCCTCCGTGCTCCCCTCCGTGTTCCCCTCCGTGTTCCCCTCCGTGTTCCCCTCTGTGTTCCCCTCTGTGTTCCACCCATCTGCCAGTGTTGAAACACATTGCCCTGTGTATCAGATGGGGAAATTCACATGAGTTGTACAATAATTATATTTTACAGTCTGAGCTGTAACTACGAAAATGTGAAGTGTGCTTGTGACAGGGAAGTTCAGTACCCTGCAGAATGATCTGCCCAGTTGGTACAAATGTGAGAAAAGCCTGTGCAACCTTGTCATTAATCAACTTGATCTGACACCTGCAACATTTGAGAAATCCAGACCTTAATTGAGGTCATCGTTTGAAATTATATTTTAATTAATATATAAATATTACATTAAAAAACATGTGGTGCATTTATTGGCAACTGTAAAAAAAATCTTGTGAACCAAATCAAATGAGAGGGTCTTCTTAATGATGTACTGTATATTTTTCAAGTTTTGTCTTGTTAAATCATTGTTAAGATTACCTGTTAAGACAGTCTAAAATGGCCTATTTCACTAGGGTATACACTTTAGGTGGCAGACTCCCTTATTCTTTCACAAATAAAGACAACAGGGACGTTCGGTAAGTTGGGTAATGGCTGTAAGAAAAAAATATCTGTCTGAAAACACTTAGTTTCAATATTAGGCCCGTAATAAAGGGGTTTAAATCAACAAGAGCATTGAATAACCTGCGGGAAGAAGATGCAAGTGTATTTTTCCATCTATGATCAAGTTCGCTCAGGAAAGAGGAGTTAGGTTCTTTTGCTGACATTATTCCAAATCGCATTTCACTTTGACAGTCCAAACTGGGTTAAAACATTTCCACATGGCCACCTTTCTCTCTTCATTTACAAAGCTTTTAATAATTGACGTACTTTATTTGCCATATGACTTGATAGCTAGCATTCCAGCCCATGCACAGAGTACAAACATGCAACCATACTTCGCACGCCACGCTGTATATTCCACATCCCGTTACGTGGGCAGCAGCTGTACAGGTAGAATCATTTTGCAGCTTGGTAAGCTGTTGAGACGTTTCAGCTCAAGGGCGCTATGCGGATGATGCAATAAACGGGCAGAAGGTTAGGAGCAGTAAAGACCCTATAAAGTATGTATAATCACATCTGGGGGTGCCCAAACATCATCTGTGCAGTGGCTTTGTGGATGCAGTGGCAGTTCTAAACCTTTGCATCCGGGTTGGGGCCAGTGGTACTGTGGGGGCCTGTTTCGGTAAACATTATTACTTTAACCTGCCCTGCTCTAGATATAACTAAAATGAAACCCTCCCCAGACAAATATAAAAGCAATTTTCCGGTAGATTAAAATAACATAAATTACTAACTAAGATACTTGGAAAAAGGAACATAAAAGTGTCCTCTTTTTGTTATCAGGGATCTGTACCTCCGATAAATAAGCTTGAGAGTGAGACAACAATCTAATATAAAAGAATTCAATGCAACTTTGCATTGGGTAATTTATCAAGATAATGTCCCGTCACACATATTGATGTCCCTCCTCCTTCACCTTAGCAGGCATTAGTAATGGATTTCAACACAGTGTGGAGATGCATTGTCTTGACTAAATATACACAGTTTGAGTAAAAATATATTAGGAAGGGAGAAGCAGGAGACACAGACTAGGGAAGAGGAGAGAAGCAGGAGACACAGACAAGGGAGGAGGGGAG